>RJWM01040149.1:0-15686 GCA_004363535.1 Dasyprocta punctata
AATGCCAAGCTGATAGCAGCACCAACTTGACAGGGTGTGACTGTGCCATCCACAAAGAGGGTCCTGCCGAATTTTGACCACACTATGCTCAGGGACACGAACTAGACACAACAGGCCACATATCACTTGCTTCTATTGATGCGAAACATCCAAATCTAGAGAGACACAAAGTAGACTCGCAGTTGCCAGAGGTTGGAGGCAAGGGGAAGAGGACGCAATTGCTAAGGGTACAGGGTTTCGCTTTAGAGAAATGAAAATGTCCTGGAATCAGGAAGTGGTAAACGCATAGCTCTGTGACTATGCTAAAAACCACTAAACCACACAGTTTAAACTTAATGGAAGGTGAGTTGTTTTTAAAAATGAACAACAAAAAAGAAAAGTACGTCCTCCAGCCCCAGTCAAGTTGCCCAGTGCTCACAAAATGGGGAGCATAGACTTGCTGTCCAACCTACACTTGGCCCTAATTCCAGAATTTTGTGTGAACTCAATGATGGTGTTGTGTGAAGTGTGAAGCCATATAGTTCTGGGGACAGTTTGTTACAAAGCAACGAGTGCCTTCCCTAGCCACTACCACAGTCTGGACCAGGGGCCTTGTCTGTCTCAGGGTCTCTGCGTGTTTTATTATAACACTCATCTTAGTTTGCAATTACAGTATGTGGTTAACTGCTATCTTCCCCATTGTTCACAGTATCCCTTTGTGCCTAACATACTGCCTGGTATACAGTAGATGCTCAATAAATATCTTGGACAGAAGGTATGAAAGGTTAACTTGTGAAGGGATTTAGGGCTAAAGTAGATGAGTCAGAAGGTCGTCTTCGTCAAATGGGAGATGGTGATAAGCAAGCAGGAGGATGGAGGTGAAGATGGAGAGTCATGGAGAATGCAAACATCTGGAAAGGCTAGAGAGGAAAATAAGACAATCAGCAAGGAAACAGGGGCATCAGTGAATCTGAGCAGTTTGACCTCAGGAGAACTGAGATGGAGAAAGTGAGAGAATGGAGGAGTAGAGTGGACTGGGCTATGAACTGCTAAAGGCAGAATTGGGCAGAAGCAGCCATTTATGGAGTGTTTATTATGTCTGCTCAGTGTTTCCCATGTATTAGATAATTTGTAGCTATATCAGCCTCCCAAGAGATAAGTACTATTTATAGTCTATTTTTTTTTTTTTGGTGTGGGGTATTGAACCCAGATTCAGAGTGAGTTGCATCCCCAGACCTTTTTTGTTTTGTTTTGTTTTGTTTTGTTTATGGCTAAGTCCTTAAAGTGCCCAGGCTGGGCTTGAGCTTGTGACTGTCCTGTCTCAGCCTCCCAAAGTACTAGAAATATAGGCATGTACCACCGCACCTGGCTTATGACCTTCTTCTTATCAATGCAGAAATCAAGGCCCAGTGGTACAATGATTTTCTCAAAGCCACACAACTACTGAAGACTCCTATCCAGTTCTGTGTGGTCACAGAGCTTGTGTAGATAACCAGGATTCTGTGGTGGGGTTCTGGGTAGAAAATCAACACTCTGCCAGGATCAGAGATGTATTTGTAAGAATGCTCTCAAAAGTTAGTGCAGAAGATGCCCCCTCACCTGCCTGGATCCAAGGCTGGCTCTGCCACCAACGACCTGTGTGAATTTGAGCATGAAACGAACCCTTCTGTGCCTTGAGTTTGTCACGTATTACTTTCCTCAGCATGATGGAAGACAAAGAAAAAAAAAAAAAGGAACTCCTAAGTAGGGTTGGGAGAATTTTTGAAGAAGACATCAGATTTACCCCCACATTCTTTTCCAACAGGAGAAAGTCCCTATTCTTTGGGCTTGAGCTCATCTCGATAATCATACATCATTGGTTTGTCAAGTCCAACTGTGTATCAATAAAGCTACCCCCTTGCCCAAAACTGAAAGACCTTCAACCTGCACCTGGTTAGGCCTTTTCCCAACTGCGTGAACTGGGGCAGGTCGCCTACCCTCCTCCACCCTGCTTTCCTCTCTTTTCCAGCAGAGTAACAGTACCCGCCTCGTGGGATACTAGGAGATTTAAATGGAATGATGTATGCAAAACGTGTCATAGGGAAGACTCCTTCAAAAGCAACGACCCCCTGCACTCGGGAAGGCTGAGGCAAGAGGTTCACAAGTTTGAGTCCTGCCTGGGAAACTTAAAGAAACCTTATATCAAAATTTTAAAAAAATTTTTTAATGGCTAGGGATGTAGTTCTGGGTAAAGACCCTGGGTTCAACTCCCAGTACAATAAAAACAAAACAAAACACCCCAGTAACTCCTGTTATAAGATTGCACGCAGTGCAGCAGTATCGGAGATAAAGATGACTGAATAAATCCAGAAAGAATTTGAAATTATCAAATCAGGGGCCCAAAGTAACTAAGTCATGAGTGACGAGGTGGGCTCCCTTAGAGCTAACAGTTGCGGTGGGGTTGCTGGTCAGCTGGCAGCAGATGACTGATGTGGAGTTAAGTCGTGTTTGCAGAAGTTGCCTTGACTTGTTGAGGCTGTCTCCAGTTTGTAAAATTCCACTTAGAGGTTTTTCCCCTCCTATTCTCCAGAGCTGCTCATCGTGGCTGTGAAGCAAAGGCTCATCTTCGAGGAGGAAAACCACTAAATCATGGTAAAAGGCCTCTCATTCTTTTGAACTCAACCTGAGGCTTTGGCCAGCTGGTTTCCTCTGATGACATACACTCCGCAAAGTTCCTTCAAGAATTCTTTAGTCTGTAATCCTCTTGGTAAACAAGGCATTGAATGAATTTGTTGCTTGTCAGGTTAGTGTGACGAGAGCGTCATTTAACCCACGGGATCCCTTTACCTACTCTACAGTCGGACATGAATATCCACTGTCTCCCAATCACCAAACAACTCCACTTGAAAACTTACTCCACGATAACATTTAATGTGAAAACTAGGTGTGCCCTAGTCTAGAACTTGGGGTCTTTACTCCCCATGGTTTTATGGTCTCAGTCCCTATATGGGAGGAAGGCTAGCCTGGGACTCGTCCAAATCTGAGCTTGAATCCTGCCCTGTCACTCATGGCCCAATTGCTTTGGGCCACTGACTTGACACTGTGAGATGATCTGCCCTGTAGCACTTCAACCTGTCATTCTGCGAATACCTGTTCTGCCAGAGACAGGCAAGGCTTTCTTGTTCTGAGAAGTAGCCAGTGTGGGCACCCGGTGGAGAACAAAGAGAAGAGTGGTAGGAGGCACACAGCTGGAGCTCTGAGGGCTTAGGAGCACTGTGAGCTTATCCTTCTTGCTCCGGCTAAAGGTGGCACACCCTCTGCTCTGGCATCACTGAGCCATGAGTCACCTGTGTGCACCTGGGGCTGCAGAGCAGGTAGGGGACCAGAGGCAGCGTGACTCATCGCTGGGCTCTGGGATGAAGTGCCAGGTTCACTGGGAAGATCAAGGAGGAGCTCAGCGTGCAGGGGCTTACAGGGAGGACTCGGGATCCACCCTGGAAGGGAAGGACAGAAGGGGCAGCTTCAACCCGGCCTTCTCCACCTTACAGGACACTGAGATTGGAGGAGATCTCACAGGGTTGACCCAAGCTAGGGTGAGGGAGTTGGAACTTGTTTGGGGGATACTGAGAAGCAAATCCATGTGTGCTCTACCACTGAGCTACAGCTGTATCCCTTTTTTATTTTGAGATAGCTCTTTCTTGCTAAGTTGCCCAGGCTGGCCTTGAACTTGTGATCCTCCTGCCTCAACCTCTCAAATAACTGGAATTACAGGTGTGAACCACCATGCTCTGTCAGGGGCTGAAAATTTATACCCCGACAGGGATCAGGCATTGAAAGCAACTTGCTTCCAAGAAAGACCACGACCTTGGCCTGGGTTGAGAGATGGTTACAGTACAGCCCTGCTTAGAAGCTTCCTTCTGCCTGGTGGCTTTCCCTTTTCTCAGCCCTTCTCACTTTCTTACTGCCCAAAATCAATCCAAGAATAGAAGCCTAAGCTAGGCAGGGAAGGGTTAGGAGAGAATGGCACACAGACTAAGGCCTGAAGGGAGAGTGGAAATGAACTAGAGCAGGAAGGACCAGAAGGAAGGGGAGTGGGGAGGAGTAGGGGAGAAGGAGAGAGAGGGTGAGGAGGGGAGGAATAGGAGAAGAAAGCAAACAGGGCAAAGAAGAAAGGGAGAGAGAGGAAGAAAACAGAGGAAGAAGAAAGATGAAGAGGAGAGGCAGGAAAAGGAGAAGAGAAAGAAAAGAAAAAAGGAGGCTTCTGTTCAGCATAACTGAATCATCTTAGGGTCAAGCACTGACTTAGCCATCTACTCTAAAGTGACTCCAAGTCCCCAAACCTCAGTCTCTTCATTGATGAGCAAGGATGACCACACGGGCCTCTCGGCTGTTTTCAGGATGACAGGAAAGAACACATTGTGTGCGCTCCATACGTGGTTGTTGATTTTTTTTTTTTATTGTTAGTGACTATCACTCAGAAAATAATAATGGTTGATCTTTTCACAATAGACCCTTTGCCTAGGATATTGTAGAACAACAATTCAGGAGTTAGCAAACTTTTTCTTAAAGCTCCAGATAAAATATTTTAAGCTTTTTTCCAAGCATAGTGGTGTGCACATCTGTAACTCCAGTGCTCTGGGAGGCTGAGGCAGGAGGATCGCCAAGTTCTAGCCCAAGCTGGGCAACTTAGTGAGACTCCGTCCCAAAATAAAAAAATAAAAAGGAGTGGTGATGTAGCTCAGTGTGAAGGCTCTGGGCTTAATCCCCAGTACTGGGGGATGAGGGGGAGGTGTTCTTGAGCTTTGTTACAACTTTCTCAACTGTTGCATTGTATGGAAGCAACCACAGAACAAAAGAGCTTGACTGGGTTCTAATAAGACTTTATTTACAGAAGCAGGAGTCAGCCCCATTTGCCAATATGAAAATAAGGCTCTGTCATTTGAGTAGACATTTATTGTACACCCCTTCTGTATGTGGCCTTTTCTCCCTCTCATGGAATGTTCTTTATACACATAATTACCTAGATCTGCATCTGCTTAGCCGATTACATAACAGTAAAACACAAAGTGAGTCTACAACAATAAAGTTCCTGTTTTATCATCCAAAGAGCTCATGAATTGAGATTTCAGGAAGTTCATGGTCATTTCTCCCACCTGAGCTGTTCCTGGTCTTTGTTAAGAAGCTAAGCTCATAATCACAGTAACGAAGAATCGCATGAGGGCTCTGAAAAACCTCACCTCCTGCCCCAGATGGGCACAGACCCGACACATCATAAAAGTGTTCCTTAGCTGGGAAGGGCCACACATCTTTAATCCCAGCATTCTGAGAGACTCAGGTAGCAGGATCATAAATTTGATCCCTGCCTGACCAACGTGGTGAGAACTTGTCTCAGAATAAAAAATTTAAAAAAGGGTTCAGGATGTAGCTCAGTGTAAAGGTCCTGGGTCCAATTCCCATCACTGCAATCAAACAATCAATCAATCAAATTGATCAGTCCGGAGGTGTAGCTCACGGTAAAGTGCTCCTAGATTTGGTCCCCAGTACCACCACCACCACCAAAAAAAAAACAAAAAAGTACTCGTTCGTTGTTTAGGCAGACGGCCCCTGGATGTGCCAGTTCTATAACAGCAAGTTCAGCTGAGTGTCCAAGACAGTGTCTGCACTGAACATGTGCACTGCCCTGAATAGGCTTCCTTTCCTGTCATTATTCCACAGACAATATAGTATAACAACTATTTACACGACATTTGCATTGTATTAGGTGTTACAGGTAACCTAGAAGGGATTTAAAGTAGGAAGATGTGTATAGGCTTTGTGTGAATATAACAGACCCGACCATCCTCGGATTTTGATATCTGTGGGAAAACCACCCCCAGTGGATACCAAGGGATGACTATGTAGCAAAGCAAGTGTCCTGGCTTGGTTTAACCCAAAAAGCAGAACCTGAGATCAGGGCTTAATGCAAGTAGTTTGTTTTGGAAAGACCTGCAGGAAACTGGAGCAGGGGTGCTGGGATGAGTCGTGGGGAAGCAGGCAAGCCAGCACGGTGAAGGTTTGAGCTGGGTACCACTCTGGGCAATGGTGCTCAGTCCCATTGGATCCCCTCTTGGGACGGTGTGGAGTTGCCGTGGAAATGTCCCTGGGCCATCCCAGAAATGAGTGTGTTCCCATGGCAGAGAGGACCTCTGCCGGCAACCCAAGGCAGCCCAGAGGAGGTGCTGTTGGGCTGTACTGTCACACAGCTGGTTATGTGTGTGCATAAATAAAAATTTAAATTAAAGGCTGGGGACCGTGGAGCATCCCGGTGATCCCTGCTACTTGGGAGGTTGAGGCAGGAGATCACAAACTTGAGGCCAGCATGGGCAACTTATCGAGAAACTGTGTCAAGAAAAAAGGGGAAGGGATGGTGGCAATGCCGGTAAGCCAGGCACTTTGGGATACTGAGGCAGAAGGATAGAAAATTTGAGCCCAGCCTAGGAAGCTTAACAACTTAGCAAGACTATGTATCAAAATAAAAGACTGGAAAAAGAGGTAGGGATGTAATATAGCTCCGTGGTAGAAGGTCCTGGGTTTAACTCCCAATATAAAGTAAAGTATTAATCAAACTGATCTTGGGACAAAAATAAGGTCATCCTTAATCACCTAGACCTCCTTCCTGGGGCAAGTTTTGGTTGTATTTTCCTGCGTGTCTCTTCAGAGGTATCTGTGTCCCTCGTATAGGCAAACGAATAATTCTGTTATTTTTGTATTAGTACATGTTTGCAGTACATGCAGTTTTCATTGATTTTAGGGTGCAGGGACACTGGTGACATACTGCACAAATCCTAACAGATTGTATTTTTTAAAATCCTGTGTTGGTATCATGATGAAATTACATATGTGCATGTTCAGAACTCCTTCTTTGGAAGAGCTGCATAGTATTTCACTTACTTAGTATTTCATAGTATTTCACGATCTACTTACTCAGTCCCTGGACTGATGATACTGGTATTTTCAGAGTTTGTTTATTTGTTTATTTGATTTAAAGTCAGGTTGATTGAGGTATACCTGGAATAAAGATCACTCTTTGGGGTTTGCGGGTGTAACTCTGTGGTAAAGCTGGTCTAGATGTAGGAGGTTCTGAGTTCAATCTCCAGCACACGGGTGAAAATCAGCCTTTTAATTCACTTTGAATTTTTGGCAAACAAGACACGGAACAGTTCCGTCACAAAAAGTTCCTTAGTACATCCTGGTAAATAATCCTTTTGCTCATTTGAGCACCTGGCAAACATGAATCTATTTTCTGTCCTGATATTTTGCCTTTTCTTAAATATAATATAGGATGTAGGTTTTTAAACCTGCTGGCCTGCTTGCTTTCTCGCTCCTCTTCCTCTTTCTCCTCCTCTTCCCCTTCTTTTTCATCTTCCTCCACCTCTTCCAAGTCCTCTACCTCCCTTCCTCCTCCTTCTTCTTCATCCTCTTCTTTTTTTTCTTTTTTCAGTACTGGGAAGAGAACCCAGGGACCACAGGTTTGGGACAGGGTCTCACTAAGTTGCCTGCACTGACCATGAACTTGGAATCTCCTGCCTCAGGCTTCTGAGTGTCTGGGATTCCAAGTGTGCCCCCTCCGTGCCCACCTTGAACCTTGTTTCTTTCATCAAGCACAATGTGTGTGAGGCTCGAAGACACTGTGCTGTGTCAGTGGTTGGTTCCTTTTATTACTGAGTGATACTCCATAGTACAGAAATGCCATAGTTTATCCATTCGCCAGTTGTATGACATTGAGTTGTTTCCAATTTGGGGCAATTATGAATAAATCTGCCATTACTGGGGATTGGCTTTTGTGTGGACATGATTTTTTATCTCTCTTGGGTAAAAGAATTGGAATTATTGATCATATGTAAGTGAATATATTACTTCACAAGCAATTGCCAAATAGTTTCCAAAGTGATTCTACCACATTTTCCTGTCAGCAATACATGAACACTTACCAACAGTTAGCATTATCAGTTGTCTTTGTTTTAGCTTTTCTGATAATTATACAGAAGTTTTTGCCTACCACAAACACTGCTACACTGTAACATATCCTTTATTCTTGGGATGAGCATACTGGTTATATATACTTATAACTAGAATTGATGGGCTAAAGGATTTGAAAGGTTGACTTGGCCCCAAATTCCTGGGTTCAAGCAGTCCACCTGCCTCAGCCTCCTGAATAACCAGGACTACAGACATGCACCATCACATCTGAGATTATGTCTGAAGTGCATGTTTTTAAAGAAATATGTACTTTAGACAATGGCCACATGAATATCTACTGCATGAGATTTTTGATGAGTACTTAATGTAAAGCTTCAGCACAGAACCTATCATACATACCAATGGATGTTAATTATTGTCTGACCATTGCTACTAATCAATAGTACCATTCTTTGCCTCCCTGTGCTCCTCATCAGTGTATCCAGTAGCACTGCTCTCTGAAGAGCTCAGACATTCCACCTATGGAATTCAATTAATCCACATAAATCTGAGAAGCTAACCAAGCATTCAGGGGCTGCAGTTTCCCAGAATAGAGAAGCTTGCCTGGATGGGTTATAGGATATATCTGTGTCCCACAGGGTCAAAAAAAGCAGTCTAGTTGAAAGGAGAATTGATTCCTCCAGATTACGATGCCTTTCAAATTGTTTTTGGACTGCTACCCACTTTGAGAAATACCTCAGGAACCAAAATACGTATTCCTAAAACAAAAATTTCAAAAAACAATATTTTGTGTTTTCTCTTCATTACATTGTATTTCATTGAAAATGGGCTCATTGGAAGCCACTGATAAATGGATTCTTACTTTTGGATTGATCAACATTTTAAAGAGCATAGTTTTAGAATTTGGGTCAGATTCCTCTTATTTAACCATGTCTTACAACTTTCCTGTCAATACAACTTTACACTCAGTTTGGGCACATTACTCCTATGTTCTTGGCGGGGGATAGGGTGAGACAGGGTCTTACTGGTAGTATGCAGACCAGGTTGGTCTTGAACTCTGTAAGTAGTCCAGGCTGGATTGGGACTAGTGATCTTCCTGCCTCAGCCTCCCAAGCGCTGGAATTACAGATGTGCACCACTTTGCCGAACTCCTTATCCTTTTTGTGTGTGTGTGTGTGTGTGTGTGTGTGTGTGTGTTTCTTTGGGATGCTAGAACTTTTTTCTTCACCAATTAATTTAAAAACATCTCTCGGACTCCATATGTGTACTTCCTAGTATTAAATGCTACTGGAAGAGAAAGGGTTTTGAAGAGAAAGCCACGGATTCAGTTGTCACCTCCAACATTTGTGGATGATTTTGGTGAAGACTTCAGCTACAAAAGACTCAGTTTCTGACTCTGTAAAAAGGGTGTAATCATAGGGCGATCACTGAGCTAAAGTATGTAAAGGATTTGGTACAGTGGCAGGTGCTTAAGTGCAATGATTCTCCACTCTAACAGCATCAGCACCAGCTTGGTGACTGGATAGAAATGCAAATCCTCCGACCTCACCTCAGATTTACTGACTCAGAAACTCCAAGGGTGGGACCCAGTGATCAATTTTATGAAGACTTTCAACAATCTATTTTAACAAGATATTGACGCCTGCTGTAGTTTGAAATTCACAGGCTAAACACTCCTGAAGCTGCAGAGATGAGCAGCTGGCAGATAATGAAACGCTCAACTGCTTACCATTGAGCTCTAGGGTGCCACCTGCACGCACACTAAAAAGGTTTTGAACTGTTTGTGTTTAGGCTTCTCATCCCTCCAGTTTCAGTAGGTCCCGCCTACCCCGCTTGCTTATTGGTGGACTGTCAGTGACTAGTCACTATCCACCCAACCGCAAATTGAAAGAGGCGGGAATCCGGCGTGCTGAAATCTGTGGGCTCATTGGCTCTAGACCACGCTGCAGAACGGGGCGGGCTGCGCGTGCGCACGGCTAAGACGCGCCCCTGGCGGCGGTTAAAAATGGCGACTGTCGCTGAGCTAAAGGCTGGTGAGTGGAAGACGGGTGGGAAGCGTTGATTTTTCTGTCTGCAAAACATGGGACCCAAGGGGAAAACACAGAGTACAGAGCCGGCCGTTGCAGGGCTCATTCTGCGGTATCAGTGCCTGTGGGGTGCATCCGGCAGGTGTCAGCCGCTGCGCAGAGCCTCTGGGAGCACAGTGGCTGACTGGGGGCTTTTTTTTTTTTTTTTTTTTTTTTTTTTTTTTTTTTTTTTTTTTTTTTTTTTGGCTATTTTGTTTTGATACTGGGGTAATTGCAGTCAGGGCTTTACCACTGCTTTCCACCCCCCAGGAACTCAGTGGGAAAACTAGTTTTGAGACAGAGTCTCGCCAAGTTGTCCCGGCTGGGCTTGAACAATATCTTCCTGCCTCAGCCTCCCAGAGCCCGGGGTCGCAGACAGGCCACCCAGCCAGGTTTCGAAACGGTCCACACCTCCCTCGGGGCGAGAGCGGGGCTGGTGCTGGCCCAGGCTTGGGCTGGTGATTTCAGTTTCACAACCATTGTTGGTGTTAGCCTCAGTCCTGAACCATTGACTGACTGGTTTGTTGGCTCCTTAAAACGGCCTGTAGGTTAGGTCCTGCTTGTCCAGTGGGAGAAACTCGAGGCCGAGTTCCCTGCCTTGGCCGTTTTTCTTTTTTCGGAAAAGTTTCCCCAAAATAAGTAGTTACCTGGAAGTCGTTAATAATATTTGTAAACGTTACTTTTGAAATAGACATCCAGGCAAGTAACAGGAATTATAATTATCAGTGGCAGGCACTTAACAGTCCATGTGTCATCTAGTTGATTGCACTAAACAGCCCAGCGCCCATTTTGTAGATTGGGAAACCGAGGTGCTGAGAGGTACCGTAGCTTATCCAAAGCAATGGAGCTAGGAAGAGACAGAGTGTGGGAACCCAGATATGATGCACCAAACCTCAGATCTTAGTTGCTGAACAATATTGCTACCTAGTGAATAAAATCAGAGTATTTAGAGTCTATGCAATAATTAGAGATTTGGAGAGAAAACCGTTGAATGTCTTTCAGAATGTGATTCAGTAACCATTGATATAAATGTACATTTTGGACACTGGTGAATAGTCACGGAACAGGCTTGCCTCTGTCCACAAGATCAGACTTCACGTGAATCAATGGACCCTCTCAGGAAAATACACATGACATATAATATTGCACAAAGTTTCAGAAGGCTTAAGGATATTTGGCAATAAGCCAGGTTAAGATGTCTTTCTGAAGAAGTTGTTATGGTAGAATATTCACACATGGCAATAGCAAGGGTTAAAATGATACGAAGCTTCAGAAGGTACATAACTCCTGAGGTTTAAGGATGCCCTGCACAGACTTAGGAGACCCTTTATGTTTTTTTCCTGCATTCTCCAGTTCTCCATATGCTTTATGTCCACAAGAAACTCAAGGAAAACTTTTTTTGGTAACCTTTGGGGACCTTTACCTTTTTAAAGCACTTTTCACACTTTCCATCTAAGCTGGTTCTATGTCTGAGAGGTGCAGAAGAGCGCTGAGGCATGATTGCCGTGCTAGGCTTCCTAATTCCAGCTTCATTAATTCTCATTTCTCTGCTGAGGGTGAGGCGCTACTGTGTGTACACAGAGTAATTGGGACAGAATCCTTGCCAATGGAGAAAAATTCCAGTCCACTGTTCGAAAGATAAGAGAATGTGCCTTCAGTTATGACCTTAGTATGACAAGGCTTTGCTTTCCTTTGAGGGACCTCTTTCAAAGTCTGATTGGTTGATAACTATACTTAACATCTCTACAAAAGGTTGAGGGAATGATTTAACAGTAAGTGGAAAGAAGCAGTGAAGTGGCTAGTCAAGATTGCACTCCTTTAATCATACGTCCAAGGAATGTTGTTATTTTTCAAAGCAAATTGATGTCCATGCCTCCATGGAGAAACTCTTCATGAATTTTTATTATCGTGGTGCGCTGATTCAGTGTCTCTGGCAGAACACGGTATAGTAATAAACTACCAGTTTCACCAGCAGTACACAGCACCATATTACAATACTCCTAGGTAACATCTGTTGAGCTTTTGGTATATTACAGGCACTGCAGTTGAGATGTGTTCTCTGACATTGTCACTTAGCCATTAAGTACTAAAACATGGTGCCAGTTCAGCTACAAGCACCTCATTATCTATATTAAGTATAGCTGAGTCCTGTTATCTGGTTATTATTGAGGTGATCCTGCTTATCAAGGAGGTAGGTTACATTTAGCATATACAGTACATCCATGACTCCTTAAGTCAGCTGTTATATAGTCCTATGTTAGATTTCTTATAATGCTGAACAGTGTCAAGATCCTGCCAGGTGTGGTCACACACTTACTCATGAGGCTGAGGCAAGAGGATCGCCTCAAGTTCAAGGTCAACCTGGGCAACTTACTGTGTTTAAGGCCAGCCTGAACCACGTAGCAAGACCGTATCTCAGACCACACCCCAAATAAAGATCCTGCTGTTTGGAAGAGTAATCGTCTTTAAAAAAAATAAACCCAAACACTTCATTTAGAATGGATTATTCCGTTGGAATTGTAAATATCACTGGTTTTTGTATTAAAAACATGGCATACTCCTTTCTTTTTCGGAGTGTAGTTGTTTTCTTTATTAATCTTTCTGGAGCAGAGGCGGTTATTGACACTTTGAACCCGTCTGCAATGACAGACACTCTTGAAAATATGACAGACGTGGGATAAACTCAGGTCCTGATAAGCTGACTATAATTCTGTTCCCCCTTTTATTCCTTACTAAAGATGTAGCAGATTGTAATCCCTGACAGTGATGAAGTTGTATGGCATTGGTGGCAAACCTTGGCATGTGTGCTGCAGTTAGCTGTTTGCTATCACTGAAAGCTCTAACAGAGTCACCATCACTGCTGTATGAGATAATCTGTTCAGCTATATTAAGTCAATATGACTTAAAAACTTTTTTTGTTACAGAAATGACTTGTAATAGTTAATGTCATTGTTCAGTTTGTCAGTGTTTAGATCTCGAACCACATTTGTGCCACTTATGTTTTAAATGTTTTTCTTCAGAACATGCCCAGGAATGACAAAATTTATTATATAACTGAAACGTTAATATTTTCTGTTTAACAGTTTTAAAGGACACCTTGGAAAAGAAGGGGGTACTAGGGCATTTAAAAGCAAGGATCCGAGCTGAAGTATTCAATGCCCTGGATGATGATCGTGAACCTCGACCACCATTGTCTCATGAAAACCTTTTAATTAATGAACTAATTCGGGAGTATTTGGAATTCAACAAATATAAGTACACAGCATCTGTCCTCATAGCAGGTAAGTGATCATTGTTAATCACCTGAGATAAAATCTGCTTTCTTCTCTCTAGTTCACTGTACGTGTGTAGCTAAGAAATCTAATTTCATTACCAAATAGTGTTTTCTATGTGACTGGGACATAAAATCATATGGATTCTTTTCGTAGCTTGAACAGGTTTTCATGAAGCTAGTTTTACTGTTGGAAAAAAAATAGCTAGAACTTTTCTTTTATGGATAGTTTAATATTAAGCATATATCTTAACTTCATAAAGACTGTTGATGTTTTGGTCCAAGGATCGTCAGTGTCCATATTTCTACTTTCCTCTCTGGTAGATGACTGTGTAACTACTCACATTCAGAAAAAAAGCACTGTTGAAAATAATTAGTTGTCTTGGACTTAGACTTCCTTAGAATGAAATATCATGACAAGTCATGTCATATTAAATATTCATCTTTTTAAAAAAACTGAGGTACAGTTCACATACAATAAAATTTACTGTTTTTAGTATACAGTTGTATGGATTTCGTTGGTGGCATCCAACTTTGTAACTAACACCACAGTTACAGTCATGATACAGAACATTTCTGTCACCTCAAAAAGATTCTCTGTGACCTTTTGTAGTCAGTGTCTTCACCTCCCACTCTAGTATGTTACTGATCTGCCGTTCTGTTATCCTTTGCATTTTCCAGAATGTCATGTAAGTGGAACCATATGGGGTGTGAGTCACCTTTTGAGTCTGTTTCCTGTCACTTAGCATGATCTATTTGAAATTCAGTGACATTTGTTCTTTCTTCTATGGATAGTATTATTTATGGGAAAGTAGTATGACTGTGCCAGTTTCTTTACTATCAATTGACAGGCATTTGAATTCTTTCTAGATTTTGGCAATTATGAATCAAGTCGTCCAAATATTTTTTGTTTTGGTTTGATTTTTTTGAGACAGGATCTCACTTTGGAGTTCAGGCTGGCCTTGAACTCACTGTGGAGTCCAGGTTGGCCTCAAATGTACAGTGATCCTCTTGCCTCAGCCTCCCCAAGTCCTGGGATTGTAGGCTGCACCGTCATGCCTAGCCACCATACATACTTGTATACAAGTTTTTTTCTTTTTCTATCTTTCTTTCTTTCCTCTCCCCCCCACCCCGCCTCCCCGGTATTAGGAATTGAACTTAGAGCCTTCACGCTGAACCCTTTTTTATTTTTTAAGACAGGATCTCACTGAGTGGCCCAGGCTGGCTTTAAACCCATGATTCTCCTGCTGCAGCCTTTCGAGTAACTGAGATTACATGTGTGAACCTGGTACATACAAGTTTTTGTGCTTGCATGTGTAAATAGCTAATAGTGGGACTGCTAGGTTGGTGTCTGCTCACATTTATTGGAAAACTGCCCAGCTGTTTTCTAAAGTGCCTGTACCATTTTGCTTTCCCACCAACAATATATTAGAGTTCTGATTCCGTGCATCCTTGCCAGCATTTCACACTGAGTTCAGTTTTACTTTTAGAATTACCACCACTGAATGGATATACTTTCTGAAAAATGATAAGTACTGTTATGTTTTAATTCATAGCTTTTCAGAAAAAAAAAAAAAAAACTGAAGTCCAGTATTGTAGTTTAAATGCAGAAACAGTTTCTTTTTTTTTTTTTTGGTACCAGGGATTGAACTCATGGCCTCGTGCTTGCCAGGCAGGTGCTTACACCACTGAGCTAAATCCCCAGCCCAGAAACAGTATTTTTACAACCAAAAATTGGGGGATTTAAAAAGTGAATTTGTGAGCCAGGAGTGGTCACATATGTCTGCCATCTGAAGCTGAGGCAGAAGGATCATGAATTCAAGGAAGGCTTGGGCAATAAAGTGAGACCTTGTCTCAAGAAACAAAACAAAACAAAAAAGGGTGAATTTATGTTAAACTATATTGAGCTATACATTTATCTAAATGAATTTTTTGAAATTATAAAATCACATGCAGTTGTATCTGGCTGGGTATGTGTTGTCATCATTTTTTGAAAATCTGAAAAATGTGTATGACTGATAAGTATGGTTGTTATCAAAGTCATATTTGCTTTTTAGATTAATAGACTCAGTGTTCTCATGAATTTTTCCCCCCAGAATCTGGTCAACCTGTAGTTCCACTGGACAGACAGTTTCTCATCCGTGAACTAAATGCCTTTGAAGAATCAAAGGATAACACAATGTAAGAAGTTTTTTTAAATAGGTTTTCAGATATTGAATCAGAGTCATAATTGCATAGTGGCGGTTATGTTTCATCCTAATCATCATTCATCAGGTACTTATCCAGATCAAGTGTGTGTCAAGCTTTATATGAGAACAGGTCAGACAAGGTCTCTGCTGGAGCTAAAATTCCTGTGGCTTTAGAGGACTAAGCTCCTCTTTCTTAGGTAACTCCTCTTGGCTTCTTGATCCATTATTTTATCTCCTAAGACA
>RJWM01040151.1:0-15713 GCA_004363535.1 Dasyprocta punctata
CATGAGGGTCAGGGAGGGATACTGAAACATTTTAACTATCTTTTTTTTTTAAGTACTTGAGATTGCACGCAGGGTGCCACAGGCTAGACGCTATACCCTAAGTTACATCCCCAGCCCTCTTTACAGTATTCTGCGACAATGTCTCCCCAAGTTGCCCTGGCTGCCCTTGAACCTGTGATCCTCCTGCCTCAGCCCCAGTAGGTGGGGTTACAGACATGCACCACTATCCCCTGCCTCCTCCAAATCTTTCCTTTTTTTCTTTTCTTTCTTCCTTTCTTTTTTTTTTTTTTTTTTTTTTTTCTTAAGACAGGGTTTCACTATGTAGTTCAGGCTGCCTTGGAATTCACTTTGTAGCCCAGGCTGGCCTCGAATTCACAGTGATTCTCCTGCCTCAGCCTCCTGAGTGCTGGGATTACAGGCATGCATCACCATGCTCAGCTCCTCCAAATCTTGGTAAAAACATTTTTTTGGTGTCCTCAAGATGCCTTGTCAAGAATGGATGAGGATCGGGTTGGTTTCTAAAGGTAAACCTCCACAGACAGACAAAGAGACCCAGGGGAGAGGTGTCCTGCTTTCTAACAGGAAAGAGAGGCTCCATTCAGAGGGAAGAGAAACCCGTCTCCTCCCTGCGGCAGTGCGAGATCTGTAGCCCTTTGTTCCTCCTCTTAGACAGGGCCAGGAGGGAAGCGTTCTCGGGTGGGAAGCGCTGTTCCAGTTGGTGTGGCCTCAGAACTGTCCCGAAATGAAATCCCCGGCCACAGCCACGGCTCTGACCATCAGCCTGAAGTCATCTACTGCCTGCCTCCTTCTTCCTCTGCTCCAGCCTCCTGGATTTTTTCCTATTCCGTGAACACAGGGAAGTGACACTTGGCACAGGGCCTTTGCACATTCTTTTCTCTCTGTCAAGAATACCCTTCCTGCAGACCAAAAGCCTCCTTGTGTTTGTTCAAAACTGTGTTAAACTGGGCGTGGTGGCAGACGCCTGTAATCCCAGCACTCGGGAGGCCGAGGCAGGAGGATCGTTGTGAATTTGAGACCAGCCTGGGGTACAAAGTGAGCTTAAGACCAGTCTGAACTGTATAGTGAGAACCTGTCTCAAAAAGACCAAAAAAAAAAAAAAAAAAAAAAAATCAAATCTGTGTTAAATGTGTTAGCTGTGTTAAACTTCCACAGAGAGCACTTGACCTAAACCAGCTTCCCTCTCCTGACCCTTGTGAGCACTGAGTTGCCAATCCGTTTGATTATTCGGTTATTCCCTGTGTCCTCCCCTAGGACAGAAGGTCTCCAGGAGCGAGGGCCGGCTCCGGAACAGCCCCTGCACACAGCAGACGCGTGCTGAGTGAGTGAGGGCACTGAGGACGGACAGGGCTGGTGTCTGAGGGTTCCCAAGACACAACCGTACGCCTCTTCCGTCTGACAACCACTGTTAGCTCCTCCTGTCTGCTCTGCTCCTGAAAAGCCTCAGAATAGCAGTCGGGCACACAGGTAGCGAACAGCCCCTCCAACCAGCCCTGGGGCGGACCTCTTCCTCCCACACTGCCTGCTGCCCCTTACTTCTCCACTCCTGCCCCGCAGCCAGCGGCGACTCTTCTGGGCACCGCTGGGCATCATCGGGCCGTGTGCGTATTCAGCTGCTCAGACAGCCCCCGCCTGTCCTGGGACATCTCCTGGGGGAGCCATCATCTGCCTGGTGACAACTATTACGCCTTGTTCCCTGACAGCGTGGCCCAGAAAGAGGTCATCAGTGGGCCTGAGAGGCAGGAGAGACCTACAGAGTTCTCTCTCCGGACCACCGTGACTGGAAAATCCCATGAATGCCCCTTCCCAAGCCAAGAAGGGTCCACATCGCACCTCCCACGTCCCTTGCTCTAGGATAAGCAGCGCTGACTTGGAGCTGGCTGCCGGGCTGGTGACTGCTTTCTGTGACTCTGCTCCTCTCCCTGTCCCCTGCCCTATGAGATGCGCACCGCCAGCACCCACTTTGCAGAGCAGGCAATGAAGGCCGTAGGAGAGAATTTACCCCAGTTCACTTTGTAAGTAGTGGGGTCAGGACTCTTAATGTAGACACTCATCTCTGCTACTTGGTATATCCACTTCAGTCAGTTACCTACACTAATTTAAAAACAGCCTTGATAGCACAAAATTGTAAGGGTACGACGTAATGATTTTAGTAAACTTGTGGTGTTGTGCAACCGTCACCACAATCCAATTTTAGAACACTTCCACTACTTCGGGATATTTCCTCGTATCGTTTTTGGTTAGCTCCCACTCCTTCCCCCAGCCCTAGGCAACCACCAGTCTATTTTCTGTCTCTATAAATTTGCTGCTCCCCACACTTGATATAAGTGAAATCATTATGAAGTCCTGCATTATCTTTTATTTGACTACAAATTGCATTTGTTCAGGGGAGAGTTTTTAGTTCAGTTCCAGCGGTCAGTGCAGAGGTGTTCACTAGAGTGGGAACCCCTGGGGGTGCTACAGCTCCGCTCCACTCCGCAGGAGGCCAGGGAAGGTGCTCTCTGTTTCCTAACTGCTTGGGGCTCCTGAGGACGTAGACGGAGGCACTGTCTGGCTGTAAATAGAAAATCAGGGTGACAGTAGGGTGGGTGCTATGGTTTATTTCTAAAATGTCACCCCGAAGTGTCATGATTGTAGTTGGGGTCTAGTTGGAAGGAGTGAGTCGCTGGGGTTTGACATAGAAGAACACAGTCTTCTTCCTCATCTCTGTTTTCTCTCTGACACGGTGAGCAGCATGCCTCCAGAGCAGGCCCTTCTACCATGCTGTTTCTGCCTTGGAGTCAGCTGACCATGGACCGAACCCACTGAAAATATAAGCCAAAATGAACTCCTCCCCATTTAAGTTGAAGTTGTTGGGTATTTTGACTCAGCAATGGGAAAGTGACTAATACAGAAAATTGGTACCAAGAGTGTGGTCGTTGCTGTGACTATACATGACTGTGGTTCAGAAGTCTTTGGAACAGGTCAGCAAGAGGAGTTGGGACAGGTTTGCAGATATAGGCTAGAGAAGCCCTAGAATGTTGTGAGCAGTGCTTGGTGTGTGATACCGGTCAGAGTTCAGAACACCAGAGCGTTGATAGGAATGTGGACCGTCAAGGCCAGGTTTGGTGGTTTCCGTTAGGAATAAGGACAGCATGGGCAGTTAGACTCAAGGCCATGTGTTTTATATTCTGACAGAAAATTTGCCTACATTTTGCCCATATCCTGAGACCTTGCAGAAGGCTGAGATTAAGGATGTCAGATTAATTAATCTTGCAGAAGAAATTTCAGCAGCCCAACATTTAAGCTGTGACATGAGCACTGCTGACTGCTCCAGCCAGATCTACAAGGAAAATCAGCAAATGGCAGAGAGGAATGATTTGAAAAGTTTGCAGTTGCACCAGAAAAGAAGCACTTGCAAAGATGGGGCCACAGAGAACAGGCTTGCTGCAGAGATTAGTATTAGAAAAGAAGCCAATTCCTTTGCATCAGGAAAATATGAAAGACGGCTTGAAAGGCATCTCAGGAACCAGTAAAACCCTAACCCATCACAGGCCTAGAGGTGCAGAAGTAGATGGGCTGCTGAGGAAAGTAGTTCCTTGGGATTTGATTCACCATGTTCGGTCATCTAGGTCCTCAGAAAGGTCTACAGCTGTGGTCCAAGGGCTTACGCTACTACTCAAGCTGGCAGCCAACCTTGGTGTCAACCATGTGGTACTGTTGTTTTTTCAGGCATGTAGAATCCAGGAATTATTGGGTCCCTGGAGGGAGGCTTCCACCCAGATTTCAGGAGGCCTGGGAGGCCAGGTAAAAATGTGTGACAGGGGCACAGTAGGGGGAAGTGCATCAAGCTGTGAAAGTGAAACCAAATGTGCAGTGGAGACCCCAGGACGTCAGAGATGCCAAGAATGGGGAATATCTGCTGAGGAAAGCCACAGGCAGAGAGTGAAGACAGCCCAAGACAGACTCCATGTGGGGGGTCACCTACAACGTCAGAAGGGCAGAGATGCCCAAACCCTCTGGAGCTAACATCTCACCACAACCTGCCCTTTGTGCTGGACATGATACTGTCGCATTTGATGTTTGCCCTGATGGTCGTGGTCCAATTTCTTTCCAATCTTCTTCCTCCCTTTTGAAGGGGAATGCTTACCTTATAACATTGTGTGTAGGAACTCTTTAACCTTCTTTTTGATCTTTATAGAGGCGAAGAGTTTGCCTTGAGTCCCAGAGGAAACTTTGGACTTAGACTTTTCACCAGTGCTGGAACTGTTAATACTTGGCTTTTGACTCTTAGAGATGAACTAAATGTATTTTACTTATTGAGATTTGAGATAGAAATGAACCTTTTGAAGACCAGGGGTAAAATTAAGGTTTAGATCCAAAATGTCCCCCAAGAGCCTTATATTTAGAAGTGCAGCCTGATTGGAAGGGGCAGGCCACGGGGAGTGACTAGATAGGCTATATTCTCAGGCCCCTCCCTTCTCTTTCTGCTTCCTGGCCATTACGATGTGAGCAGCTTTTCTCTGCCCTGCCCTTGTACACTGTGGTTTCTGTGTTAGAACTGGCTGACTGTGGACTGAACTCACTGAAACCATGAGCTCACAACAAACCTCTCCCCCTTTAACTTGGGTAGGTTGGATATTTTGTCTCAGCAATACAAAAGTGGCTAATACAGTGGGAGAATCGCACATGTTGATTTTTATTTCTTTTCCTTCTCAACCCACATGAAGTTGTGTGTGCTGGCACATGCCTGTGAACCCAGTCACTCAGGACACTGAAGCAGGAGGATTCGAGTTTGAAGCCGGCCTACGCAACCTAGTGAGACCCTGTTTCAATCCCCAGGACTACCAACAAAGCAAAACAAAACCATGTGAATTAGTCTACCTTCATTCACAGATTTCTACCCCAAATGTTGTTAGGAACAACTCCATTTAAAATAAAATACAAATAATAAAACAATGGCCTAAATTTTTAATTTAAAATGCAATCCAAAGGTCCAAAGTGAAATGAGACAGCACCCCGCCCCCCAACACCCATTCAGGAAACTCCACCCTGAAAGAGGAAGTGATGGGGACAATAAAGACAGGTCAGCTCCCGCGCATTCCCTCCTCGAGGGCACCTCGGTAGACCACGCAAGGTTTGGGTCCAGTGCAGTGACATTCTGGGGACCCTACTCTGCTGCGTCTGGACCCCTGTGACTCCCGAGGGCTCCTTACCCTGGTGCAAAGTCGGAAGTGACCTCCCCAAGCCAGCAGGACCAACGAGGGTGCTGACCTTTCCTCCCACCCTGCCCATCACCCCGTCCCTCTGAGTGAAATTCCCATGCCACCCAGGGAGAGAACCAAAATCCCTGTCTCATGACCATCCGTCTCATCCCACCTCTTCACACCCATTTCTCTTCCTGCCAAGGATGAGCTCTCTTTCAGGTGGGAAGCTCACGCACAGCCCACTGACGGGCCCCGGGGAAGGTGGTGCTCCCTCACCCAGGTGGACCTGGAGAGAAGCCAGTTTGAATTCCGTTCTCGAGTGTCTCCAAGAGGCCAGGGGTTGGGGGCGTGAGCCTGACTGGGGGATGAATGCCATCATAGTCCTCAGTGATCGCTAGTACTCACTATGTATGGGAGCATTGTGTGCCTTGTTCTGTGTGCTTTGCCTGCTTCTCTTTCTGTTTTTCTCTCTTTCTCTTTTCCGAATAATTCTATAAGGTCAGTGATATTATTAGCTTCATTTTCCAAGTGATTATTAGCATTTTCAGTATAGAAATTTTAGCAGAGTTTCTGGTTTTATTCTTGTTCTTTTAGAGATAAGGTATCATCATGTAGCCCAGGCTGGCCTCAAACTCACTTTTCTCCTGCCTCAGCCTCTCGAGGGTTGGGACCCCAGACACACACCACTGCTTAGAGCAGAAAGTATATACGATTATTGTCATTAATAAATTATTAGTAGGACAGACTTTAAATTATATCTCTTATTAGTAGAAATGATTAGAATAGAAAATAGCATCAGGGCTGCGGATGTAGCTCAGTAGCAGAGCCCTTGCCTGGCGAGGGGAGGTCCTGGATTCAGTTCCAGCCTCACACACGCGCGCGCACACACACGCGCACACACACAATACCGTTACTACAACGTGATACTATTACAGTATAGTTACTAGTACACAAAATAGCGTTATTATTATTGGCTCTCTTTTTCAGAAAACAGAGACTCAGAAAGGCCAATGTGATCTATGCAAAACGCCAGAGCTGGCCAGTGGTGCAGCCACAGACCCCACGCAGGGCCCCAGTTGAAACTTTGATACTCAATTCCCAGCTTTCTCCCGGATGAGTGGGGAGGGCAGGAGAGTCTGAGCACTGGGGCCGTGACGGAAGGAGGGAACGAAGTCCGAGGCCTTTCTGGAGCCCCAAGGCGACAAGGAAGAGGAGATTTAATTAACCTGGGACAGAATCCCACATCCTGCAGTCCTCAGAAAGAAACCATTTGACAAGTCAGGAATGAGCTGCAACAATGTTGCATTTAAACTTAGGGTGGCTGTTTCTTCCCCAGAGACCACACCGGAACTAGGCTACTTACTCATTTGGGTTTGGACCACGATGCTGATTCCTATTAGCTTTCGGGTTACTGGCCCACGCTAGGGAGGGGTGGCCGAGCAGGAAGCACGGGCTGGGGGGCGCTTCTACAGTAGCCGCTGGGGCAGGGGAGGTGCGCGAAGGAGGGCTTGTGCTCCCTGCGGATCCTGGAGAGCCCGGAGCTGAACCTGAGGGTCTGAAAGCGAAAGGTGAGGCAGGATGGAGGTGACAGCTGTGCGAGTCTGCGCTGGATGCCCCTGCAGCTCCACCAGGAGGGTCCCGTCCTTCAGCTGGAAGCGCACTCGGGGAATCACACGGCCCACCTGAGGGCGCAGCCAGGCCTCCCGGGAGCCCAGAGGAGTGCAGGAAACCCTCGCCGGCGTGGGCCCACCCAGGAGGGCCGCCCTGCACCTGCAGCCCTTGCTGGCGGGGATTGCAAGAGGAGGCTGGAAGAGGAAGGGAGAGGGAAGGGGGCGTGCCTCGGGGTGCGCAGGTCCACGCGCCCAGCCGTGCAGATCCTGCTGGAGAGAGCAAGCCGGGGACGGGCGCTGGGGTGGGCTGTGGTGGTCACGGTGGGGAGGAAGCCGGAGTTGGGGGGAAAGAGACTCCCTGGGGAGCACTGGGCCTGTGCCGCGGGCCCGGGTGTTTTCTGGAAGGCCGGTTTCGGGCCAAAGGCAGCTCTGGGGAGGGCGCTGCAGTCCCCCCAGCCCCGCTGCTCCGTGCGCTGTGCACCTTTGTCCTGGCCTCAGGGGCAGAGGGACCTCAGGCCTCTCTGGACTGTCCCCTGTCAGCTGCATCAAAACCGGCCTTCAACGGGCAGAGAAAAGCCCTCCCTGAACCCTTTGCAGGGAGGGGAATCAAGCCAAAATTAAAGCGGAAGGAGCCAGGCGCAGGGGCACAAGCCTGCCAGCCCAGTACTCTGGAGGCTGAGGCAGGAGGATGACAAGTTCCTGCCTGGATGCCCAGGG
Organism: Dasyprocta punctata; assembly: GCA_004363535.1. Taxonomy (NCBI): domain Eukaryota; kingdom Metazoa; phylum Chordata; class Mammalia; order Rodentia; family Dasyproctidae; genus Dasyprocta; species Dasyprocta punctata. Next base: position 7,532 of record RJWM01040151.1, read on the forward strand.
GACTTAGCAAGAACTTGTTTCAAAATTAAAAATAAGAAAGGGCTGGAGGTGTGGTTCAGGGACAGAGTCGCCCTGGGTTTAACTCCCAGTAAAACACACACACGCACACATATGGGGCCTGGGTGTGCCTCAGTGGTAGAATGTTTGCCTGCACGTGCAGGAGCTTGGGTTCAATCCCCAGTACTGCAAGATAAACAAAACAAAACAAACAAAACAAACAAATGTGGGAGGAGTCCGAGTACCAGGCTTACCCTGCATTTTAAACACATTGCTTTGGCTTAGCAATGGCAAGGCTGAGATGTAAATCTGGAAAGAGAGAGAGCAGAGGAGCAGAGTCTGTTTTTTTTTTATCACAGGTCCCTTGGGAACCGTAGGGTGACAAGCAAGGCCACTCAGGGGCAGCGCTGGGGCTGCCCAGGCCAGGGGAGAAGAGGGACTTGAGGCAGGGTACATGCTTGGGGACAGAGGGGCTGTCCCTTGTTCCCTGGACCAGTAGTGTAAGAGCCCAGCCAGGGAAGTGTTGGAGGTGGAATTTCACTGGCTGGTCAAGGAGGAAACAGGCTATCTCTAACCAGGGCTTCACAACTAGATCAAAACACTCTGGGAGGCTGAGGCAGGAGGACAGCAAGTTTGAGCTCAGCCTGGGCAATTTAGGGACTCAGCAAGATGCTATCTCAAAAATAAAAAGAGAGCTGGGGAGGTAGTTAGTGCAAAAGTCCTCCATTTAATTTCCAGTACCACAAAAACAAAGAAACAAAATTTGTATCACACTCCTTGAACACAGGAATTGGGAGCACATTTCCAAAAGCCTGAGAAAAACACAGAAATGTCCCCGCAGAAGCCTGAATTTGCAGAGTTCGAAGCCATGACCCGTACGCAGCTCCTTATTCCAGCATGGAAGAATTGTGGCGTAAGACTCGGATAGCCAACTGCCCCATTCCCTCGGAAAGTCGCTCTGTGAGTGCCCGGAGACTTGGCTGCCCTTGAAGGATGGAGGAGTCCCCTTTCGGAACCCCTCCCCTACGCCTCTTGCTCCGAAGAACATTCCATGCCAAAGATGTTTTCGTCAGCAGCAATGGTTTCATTAAGGGACATTCAGCATCTTACAGAATCCCCGGGAGGCCCAAAGATCAGGCTTGGACCACTCAGCGAGGAACAATGCCCTACAATCGATATTCTAAACGGGCATCGGTCACGAGGGCGGAGGCCGGGACCTCCTGCCCCCTCTCTTCCTAAAGAGGTTCTTGTTCTCTCCATGCACGCTTGCTACGTGACCAGCTTCCCATTAGATCAACGTTACCTAAGCAACTATATTTGTAATTTTATCGATCATAGTTTTGTCCCATGTCGTACCTACCTTGTGATTTTGTGCCCACTTTGTGAGTTTGCTCTATAAAACTTCCTTTGAGAAGTGTGCTCATTGGCCACCCACTTTCTGGGGCTCCTCCTGTCTCTCCTTCAATAAAATTTCCTACTCTTAATCGCCATTGTTCCTCAGAATTCACTCTTCGATTTTGGGGAACATGAACTTAGCATATTGGACATCTAGCAGGTTGAGTTACAATGTTTCCCTGTATCAGTTGGAGGTCCAGTGTTGTTCTTGGAGGTCCCACTGAGGTATGCGGAAGGCGATTAAGAGTTTACTTTTATTTCATGGCTTTCTGGATTGCAACTTGTTCAAGTAATCAAAAACTGTCATCCTTGGTTGTCAATTGCTTAGGCCTTGAATTTTATGCCTTGCCTTTTTTACTAAGATTTTGTTAAAATGCTATTAAATTTAAACTGAGATCATGGGAAATTATAATGTTTCTTTAATGGGACATTTTACTTTTGCTGGCAAGATCTTGTATTCCTGTTTGTATGTGCTACATTTGGACTAACTAGTTGCTAAATTTACCAGTGCTCCTTGATTAACCTGTTTGACTTGTTTGACAGTGCTAGGAAAAAATAGTGTTAAAGCATCCCCTAATGGACTTTGATATGAAATGCTGTAAAATGGGTCTTTTTATGAAATCTAGCTTATATTTTGGAAATATGCATGCATGTTGTAGGAAGAGCTTACAAGGGAAAAGAGTTAATACAGGATACATAATTTATAGGATTATTCTATGCTATTCATCCAAAGTCATATGTAAAAGAGTGTAGGAGATCTGTCCACACACTAGAGAGCCGAAGAATCCAGCAGAAGCCCTAGATCCCACAGCAATGTCCTACACAAGTCCAGCTGAAGACCCAGAGCCCATGGCAGTGTCTTCCATGAGTCCAGCTGAAGGCCTAGAGCCCATGACAATGACTCACGCAAGTCTGTATTAAGGATCTGCACTGGGAAGGCCCACAGGTCAGCGGTGGAAGCTAGAAAGTCTGCACCATGGGATGAAGGATCTGTGCCAGCAGGCTGAGGGATCTGCACTGGGGCCAGAGAGTGATGCTTAAGGTGAGGACCTGAGCTCCACAGAAAATAATGGTAGCCATTCTCAGCAACAATGACCCAAGCTCTTGGGACAATGAGAGCAACCAAGGTCATATCAGGAAAGCCAGTGTGACAACTTCTCCAGGAGAACCAACAGCATACATCTTTCACTCCAGTTCTGCTTTTATGATAATGGCAATAATCCTCAGGGGGGCCCTCCACCCCTAGTGCCACACTGACTCAGTTTAGCTGGATATTGGTGTTACAAGTTGACCATTAGTTAATCCACCATAATGCCTATTAACAAATCACAGGACTCCACCTGTCAGTTAAAAGGACAGGTTTTGCTGGGTGAGTCTAGCCCAACCCCCTCCACACCTGAGGGTGGATGTTGAGCCTGCTCTGCCTCAGCTTCCTTTCTGGTCTGATCTTCCGCTGGTGAGGGACCATCTTAGCTCTTGAGATTCCCCACTGTCTTAGTTACTTTTCACTTGTTGCTGAGACAGAATACCTGATGCCCAAAATTAGGCAAGGAAAGGTTTATTTCTTACAGTTTCTCGGGAGTTTCAGTCCATACTTAGTTGACTCCAAGGCAGCATGGCGTGGCAGAGCTGCCGTTCATGGCGGCCGCAACAGCAAGGCACGCTGGTGAGAGAGAGAGGCAGAGGGCAGAAGCGAGCAGGAGGAAGACCCGCCTCCTTTACACTGTATCTCAGCTCCACCCCTGGATGGGTGCAGCACTCACACCATCAATCCCGGTGCTAGACAACAAACCGATCACAAGAGCCAGAGTCAGCCCCATCAAAAGTATATGAAGGGTTGGGGGTACACAGTATCATCCAATACATTCCACCCCTGGGCCCCCAAGGACTCATGTACATCCTTAATACAAAAGACATTTAGTCCATCTCCAAGAGTTGCCAAATTCCTAACAGTTTCAGCATTGCTGAAAAGTTCAAGTCTCAAATCTCCTCCGAGATCTATGGCAAACTCTAAACTGTAGCCCCCTGTACAAATGAAAATGAGGTTAAACACTTCCAACATATAAAGGCACAAGATAAACATTACCATTCCAAAAGTTACAAACGGGAATACAAAGCATTGGAACCAAAGCAAGTCCAAAATCCAGCAGGGCAAACATTAAGTCCTGGAGTTCTATGCTCAGCCTCTGAAGCAATCTGGTTACAAGCTCCAACAGGCTTGAGTGACTCCACCCCTGTGGCACTTTCAGGGGTCTTAACTTCCATAGCTTTCCTTGGACGATCCATGTTCCTTGGCTTCACCCTTACATCTCTACATATTGCTCTCTGTAGGCAAGGCGGAAGATGCCTTAGCCTTTCCTCATACTTAAAACCAGTGTCACGTGGATGCCACCAAGGTCTGCTGCCAGCTGGAGCAGTAGCCAGGCTTTCCTCTCTCTTGCCTGTAGGGATCGACTGCCTGGATTGCTGAGCTCTCTGAACCTGATTATGAGGAACAGCTTCTCTATGCCACCACCATTCTGGAATCTGGTGTGGCCGCCTCCATTTTGGAACCTGGTGTAGCCGTGACCCTTTTGAAATCTCCTGTGGCCTCTGTCGCCACTCTGGGACATGGCACTCTGCGGCTTTTTCCTCCAAGCAAGCTCTTTCACTTTTGAAGGCCTGAGGCTGCAAAGGGTGGAGGTCCGCTGCTTCCTGGGATGCCCCCAGGCCATCTTTTTTATTCCTTTGTTCCTTCTTAGCAATCAAGGTCTCAGCTCTATCTTTACAGTCCACAGCTTCCTGACCAAACTCACGTTTTAAATCACCATGTCATGCTCTTTGCTCTTGATTCCCAACATAAATCTGGCTAAGAGTCCCCAACAAGAGCCAGGCCACCATTTCAACATTTGGCTGCCTTGTAATTTCTCTCTCTAGACTAATCAGTCCTTCACCCTTAATCTCAGTCTCAGGCAAAGTCTCTGGGCATGGGCAGAATGCAGGCAAACTTTCTGCCAAGCCATAACACATATCGTGTGGAGTCCAACACCTAGTGCAGTCCTTTTTCCCAGCAGAAACCTCCCAAACCTAGTCTTTACTGGCAGGCTATCAGCCTTCTGGTCTCCTGAGCTCTGACCAGAATCTCCCCTACAGAACAACCTAAGCTGTTCCTGCTCTATTCATTCAGGTGACATCTCCACACCTTTCCAAACTCTTCCCACAAGCCATTTCCAAAGGCTCTCAAATCACTTGGTCAAGTTTAGTCACAGCAATGACCCCACTTTCTGGTACCAAATTCTGTCTTAGTTACTTTTCACTCATTGCTGAGACAGAATACCTGATGCCCAAAATTAGGTAAGGAAAGGTTTATTTCTTACACTTTCTTGGGAGTTTCAGTCCATACTTAGTTGGCTCCAAAGCAGTGTGGCATGGTGGGCCTGCTGTTCATGGCTGCTGCAACAGCAAGGCGAACCAGCGAGTGAGAGAGAGAGAGAGAGAGAGAGAGCGGAAGGGAGCAGGAGGAAGACCCACCTCCTTTACACTGTAACTCACCTCCACCCCTGGGTGGGTGCAGCACTCACATCACCAATCCCAGCACTTGGCAACAAACCGATCAAAAGCTCCAGACTCAACCCCATCAAAAGTATATGAGGACTTGGGGGTACACAGTATCACCCAATACACCCACTGTCACCTTTCCGGGCTGAGGATGATGACTCATGGGCAATTTGTGTCAACTATCTCAACCTTTCCCTGTCCAGCAACTAAGAACCTTTAAGTGGAGCCCACAGAAAATGTGTGTTTGCTAACGCTGAAGACAGGGACACCATCTTAGGTGAGGGACATATACCCCGTCTCTGGTTCACATGAGACATCGGAATTTTGCCCATCCAGGAGAACACACGTGAAAGCCATGCCCCAGCTTAGTGCCCTGGGCAACAATCTCCTTCCTGAAACTGAACCTGAGACCCTATTTTTAAAAAACTGAGTTCTGGTTGAGACTAGAAGGAGTATTTCCTAAGCACAATATTTAAGAGGCCAAAACACATTTAGTTTAAGGGAGAATCCCCAACCTCCTGGCTTTCTCTCTCTCTCTCTCTCCTCTCCTAGATCTGGTTCTCATCATTTATGTGTTTAGGGGAATGAAATACTTTTGCTAATGTGTAAATTGTGGTTGCTGAATGATAAGTAGAAGTTTTAACCTGTGAGCTTCATAAGTGTGCTGCAGATACATAGACACAGAAATTTTAGAGTGGAATTTGAGTTAAATTTAGCCTTGTCTTCCTGCTAAGGAAAGATTGCCTAGGTGATTAGGAAGATGGCCCGAGGGTTGAGGGCAGTATTTTTCCTGAGCCATTAACTGACTCCATCTCTAGAAGTGATCTCTTTTGTAGGCTGGTAAGAGCTCCAACCATTTCTATTTTGCCCTTTGATTTTTTTCCTCAATCTCTTAAAAACTAGGAAGCAGTGGGTCAGGTCTCTTGGTTATTGGTTTTATTTTGCTAGCAATGCTTCCTTCTTTAAACATGACTGTTATAGGCAGAATCAATTGTGTTTTTGGAAACACATGATGGAGTCAGGAGTGTGAGTTCCTGGGGAAAGTAGGGGCACAAGTCGGTCAGGGCACTAGTCCAACCTGACCTATCTTCTGGTCACTCTCCAGAGAGAAGCCACCTGATCTAGAGCATGTCACCTTGGGAACCACTTTGAGAGGATATAAAAATCAAGTAGGGCTGGGCATGGTGGTGCACAACTTTAATCCCAGCATCGGGAGGCTGAGGTAGGAGGAGCGTTGTGAGTTTAAGGTTGGCTTGGGCTACAACGTGAGCAAGGCCGACCTGAGCTACATAGTGCAACCCTGCCTCAAAAAACCAGGGCTGGGAGTTTGGCTCAGGGACTTATGCACCTGCCTGACAGGCATGAAGTTGTGAGTTTGATCCCTGGTGCCACACACACACACACACACAAATCAAGTAGGGATTAAAAAGAACGTCTATTTTCCTCATGTATTTCGTAGGGAACTCCATATTGAATTATCTTACTCCTTGCAACATATTCTTAAGCACTGGAAATTGTTCAGCCCTCACATATTGAGAAAGAGCTGTGTAATATACTTTCACACCCATGCATGGCCAGCCTCCCCCTCGAGGCAAAATGGACTGCACAGTGAAGTACTGATTCTAATACTATTTCACAGCCAGAATGGTACTGTGAGGGGGGGAAATGGTCAGAATTACCTGATGATCAGACTTACTTTGCATGAAGAAATAATCCTTACTTGTGCTCAAAATGTAAATACAAGCCACAGGGAAACCAGACACCTCTGGCCCCTTGGGTGAGATCATCTGTATTCACTATCACTGAGCCAGAGTTTGCCCTCTCTTGTCCTTTGGATCCTAAAGATGAGGTTTCTAAGGTAACTTTAGTCAAAGCCTCATTTACTGCTACTGAACCTGAGGACAAGGTTTCCAAGGCAACCCTGACCAAAGCCTCAGCCACTCTTCCTGAGCCTGGGGCTTCTCCCACTTGCCCTTCAGACGCCGAGGGTGAGGCTTCTAAGCCAGCCACAGCTGAGGCCTCTGGCTGCCTCCATCCTTAGCTGATTTTGCTCAAGCCCCTCAAGGACAGGATTCCTTATGGGAAGTAAATGGATTTTGGTACTACATGTGTTCTTGGGTACTTTTCTGTCAGTGACCTCAAATGAAGCAAACAAGATCTGCAAAAGTTTTTTTTTTTTTTTTCTTGGTACTGGCGATTGAATTCATGACCTCATGTTTTCCAGGTAGGCACTTGTGCCGCTGAGCTATGTCCCCAGCCCTGATCTGGGAAAGTTTTCAGGTGACCCTGATCAGTACTCTGAGGACTTTAGGGGGCTTACTCAGGCCTATGAACTAAACTGGAAATATGTAATACTATTCTTAAACATTTACTTCTAATGGGGGACAACCAGAATTACAAGCTGCTGTTACATTTAGAGATAAATATCATATTGTGAATTTTAGAAGGTCAGAGGCAGACAGCCAGGGAAAGTGACAGTTCCCACTAAAGCGTAAGAAGTCCCTAAAGAAGATCCCTACTGGCCACCAACCAGATGGGAGATTGGAATAGGAGACATCTTCAGACGTGTATTCACAGACATCTAAAAAGGATGAGAACTAAGCCCCCAATTACTTTAAATTCATCAGGAGAAAGATGAGAAACCTCTTCCTTCTTAGACCATTTCCAAGAGGTATTGATGAAATACACCTCCTTGGCTCCTGATTTGATAGAAGAACAGATGTTTCTTAAAGACAAGTTTATTGCCCAATAGCTTCAGATATTAGGAAAAAGCTACAAAAGATGGCTTATGCAGCAGATAGCTGACTTGATATTTTAGTGAGGATTGCCTCTTCAGTATTTTATAATCAAGACCAGGAGGAGTCTAAGGGGGAAAGAAACACAGAGGCCAAGAGAAAGTGACTGCCTTGGTTGTAGCCTTAAAAGGAATAGACTCTAAGTCTGATTCCCAGGGGTCCAAAAAGAGCCCAATGACTAAACTCACCTGCTACCACTGTGGAAAGCCAGGCCGCCTTGGGAGGGACTGTGATAAGAAATGTCACAGCCAGACGCCCCAGTCAGGCCCTGATGGCGAGGTGACCACTGGAAGTCAGACTGCCCCTGAAGTGGAGACCCCAGGGATCACACCCACCTCACCAGCTGGTCCAGCCAGACTGAAGGGCCCGGGGCACTCTCTGCCTTCTCCCCGTGGCCGGACTTCATCTCCACAGGGGAGCCCCAGTTAATCATGACCTAGAGGGGAAGAAGCCGGCCT
>RJWM01040152.1:0-15662 GCA_004363535.1 Dasyprocta punctata
GGTTATAATACATCCACTTTCCTTTCAGTGCATCAGTTAGGAAATCTCCCCTGCCGGGAGCTGAAAGGCTTTAATTTTGTGAATCATCAAAGCTTTTTCTTATGTGTGGTGTAGAATAACCTTTTCCTTTCAGAAGCTCTAATGCAACAGCCTCCCAGATCTCAGGATGTCACCAAATAGCATGTGCGTGGTGTGCAAGAAAAACGAAGAAGACTATTCAAGGCCGAGCTACATGTTTCATAATGCCGCTTGTTAGAAAATCCATGACCCATAAAACACTTACCTAATTTGTGGAGTTTAAATAAAACAGAGTGGTTTTCCTTTTTCAAGAACTGCTTTACAGTTATCTTCCTGTCAGAATTCCAATTATCCTATGACTCAGTGGGTATGTGTCTAGCTTTTTAAAAATTCTTTTTTGGGGGTACTTTTCTGGGTAAGAGTGTAAAGAAGTTTTTCTAAGAAGTTCCTAAGGGAAAGGCTTATATAACGATGCAGGGTGGCATTAGATATGTACACATTCTATTTCACTCTTTAAAATAATATTTTAAAAATTGAGACTTACTTATAGCAGGGATGAACTGTTTCTTTTGGTACATTGGAAAACACATTGATTCACTCCTGCCTAGGGATTAGTCGCTTTCTGTGGGAAAAGTAAGGTATTCATTATTTACCTTTTTCAGGTCTTTGGATTAAGACTTTTAGACAAAAAAAAAAAAAAAAAAAAGCCTCTAGATAAGTTGAAGAATCAGGCTGAAAATTTTACATGTATAAAAGATTAATTTTTCCTAAATTTTACAAAACCTGTGCAGAGGCACTCATTAATTTCACCTGTAGAGAGCGGGCTGCGGGTTTACCTCCTCCACTCCTGCCTTCTCCTGGCCAAAGAGAAACCTCTTCTGTGTGGTCCTTTTTCCCATCCCAGTCTGCTCAGTGAGGGACAGAGGATTCCAAAGTAGGTGCAGGGCCCTGAAAAGGGTGCTCTAGTCCCAAAATGAATTGTCACTTGCCAGTCATACACATCTATGACCTTGAGCTTTGAGGAAGTGAGAAATAAACTTGCGTTATGTTAAACCACTGAGATTTCTGAGGACTTTTGTTTGCTGTTGCTTTAAACAGTGGCTCTTCCTGCACCACCCATTGTCCTTTCTCTTCTCTCTTGTCTTCCCATGATATCTCTCCTTCTTATTCCTATTCTTTCTCAAGTGATGAGGTCTTTCTGATATAATACCCAAGTCCAATTGCCCTTAGTGGATTTGGAATTAAAACCTCCACAGTGTTGAAATAACAGGAAGTCTCAGGAGACAAAAATTAATGGATTCAACTTTTATAAAGCCTGCAAGTGAAATATGTAAGATAATTTTATTAGCTGTTTGGATGGGCGACATTGGTCTAGTTTAGAGACTCCATGGGCGTCTCATGGAAGCGGTGACAGTTATCTCAGCCCTAATGACCCAGCGGATGTGCAAGTGGCAACCCTCATCTGAGAAGGAGGAAGCCAACGCGCATGAGCTTGAAAGTCAGTCTTAGCCCCAGCGTCAGCCAGCTGTCCTTACTTACTGCCCTGTGCAGTGTCTGATGGACACTCAGGGCCCCTGTAGAACAATGTCAGGCTATAACGGTGGGCCGGGAAACCATTATTACTGTGTAGGATCGGATGAGGCTTCCAGAAGCCATTTCAAAACAACTTTTTAAAAATTCCAGAAATTCAGTCTGACTCTGTGTAAGCTGCTGTCTTTCAGACTGTACGACCGTTAAGCGTCCTCTTCTTCACATCTAGCTCCATGTCGGTGATTCGCAAACCGGGTTCAGTGATACCCAGCCAGAGGCTGTCTCAAGAAGTGAGCTCTGGGCAGCTCAGTCTGGATTTAACCAGGAAAGCTTCATTTTGATCTGCTTTTGCAATGTGGGTTTCAACATAAACATTTATCTCTGTGTGAGGAAAATTCCTTGACTTTAGAGAGTTACAAACTGTTGCTTCAAGTTTTACCTGGACCCCACATCATTCTCAGAGTTTTAGTCCCCAGCTCTCCACTTTTCTGAGCCCCCACTCAAGTCCCACTCATATCCCACCATCCCCACTTGCTGGATGTGTCATACACACCCCCTGCAACACTCCTGAAATAAAGCGCATCAACCTGCCTACTCTTCCTCCTTAACTGATGACCTCACCATCCACTCGATTACTCAGCATAAAACTCTGAGTCATCCTGACCCTCTTTCTTTACTCTCGACATATCCAATCAGTTATTTGGTCCTATAAAATGTCCTTAACTGCCCCTTATATGTATCCTTCCTCGCCATCTTCACTGCCATTGCCGTGGTGTGGACTCTTATCATAATCCTCAATCTATACAACACGAGGCTACCTGCCCAGGAGCTGCCTGAGTGATTTCTCTAAGACATAGCAGAAAAAAATAAAATAAAATAAAATAAAATACAGCAGAAATCATAATAGTTAAAACTTAGTTTTGGCTTTGCAGTTAACAAATTGGTTTTATCTACATTATTGTATTGAAATCTTATGACATTCCAGCAAGAAAATACTGCTATTATCCTTAATTTAGAAAAGGAAACTGAGTCTTAAGAAAATTGTTTTGTCTAAGGAGTCTGAAATTTCAACCCAAGTCCAACGAGTCTGAAGTTCATGCTGATGATAGAAAGCCATACTACCAACGTGTCTCATTGCTGCCTATGAGAGAAAGTCAAGACTTTTTACTTTGAAAAATCCTCCTTATAATTGTGTCCCTGGAGTTTATTTAGGAGTTCATGATGCAGGCCTGGAGTTAGAATTCACATTCTAGTGTAAAACCTTGGATAAGTTACAGGGGTTCACTAAAGTTCAGCTTCTTAAACTAGGAAGTGAGGCTAACCAAAGTCACCGTGTGGCTTAAACACGGCTGAGCAAGTATTGCACTGTGCGTTTTCCAAAGAGAGTGCTCAGTGAGTGTTGCTTGTTGCTGCCAACATTCCGCACGACTTCCCATCCCACTCAGCCCATCCCACTTCCTTTCCATCTTCTACCCTTCAAGGCCACACCACACTTGGCTTCCTCCTTTGGAAGCCTCAGAACTCCCAGTTGACCTCCCCCGCCCCCCACACAAACACACACAAACCACCTTGTGCTCACCTCTGCGGTTAGACACTGGTCAGATAATAAGAGTCCTTAAAGTTAGCAGTGGAAACGCCCTTGAGGCTGGTCAGTGAATCCTAAAGGATGTTTCCACCCACAGCAGAACACTCTTCCTGCCAACGCTGTCTCCTCCTTTTGGATTTTGGTTTCTTTCCCTTGCCTCCCCCATTCCCATTCCTGCCACTCTAACCGCAAATTTGTTCCCAGAGCGTGCCCCTGCCCAATTTGTCAGCTCTGCTCGTGGTGACAGCTATCTGACTTCACTCCAAGCCAGTGCTACGTCCCTGGGCGAGGCTTTGACATTCATCCTGCTCCCTCTGGCATCTGATCTCTCTCTGTCCCCTGACTGTAGCTTTTCTGGAACCTACAACTCCCAAGACAATGGCTCCAATAGGGTGATCATAACTCTTACCGTACTGTTTGTGTCATTCTTGTATTTTTCTCATCCATTAGACTAAACAATTTCAGGCAGAGAAACTTGTTTTTGGTCTTGGTGAATCCTCCATAGCACCTGATTTAGAATAAATCTAAACAGCACTGCAGTCTTCTGAAACTTCTGTTACACAGCCAGACCCAAGGCAGTCAGAAGTACCTATAACTACGGGCCTCTGTGGGTTTTAAAGTTTTTCACCAGAACTTAAAAGCAACTCACACTTTTTCTTATTTTCCCCCATTAAATGTTAGAAGTTTCTAGAAATTTGAATGTATCTTTATTCATTCAACTTTAATCTTTACATTTCCGAGGTTAACTGTGCTTTCTACCAAACTATTTGTAAACATCAATCCTTCTCTCTTGTATGTAAACTCCTGGCAGGAAGCCAGCCTTATCTGTGTTTTCTTGTGTCACTCGTTGAGTAAACTTTTGCTATGCAACATGATCAAAAAATACGGTGAGGACTGCAGCCATGTGCTATCTAACAGAAAGGAGAAGATCTTCAATATGAGAAGCAGTGTGTCAAATCTTAATAAAGTTGCATGACAAGTTTCAGCTTGTTTGGTATAGTCAGTTATGATGAGCTATGGTTTAGGGAAGATATATTTTAAAGCGTGCTATAAATCATGGATCACAAACAATGCATTTTGTTGGAGTTGCATGACCTTGCCACTTCCAATTTCAGCTTTTTCAGAAGTGTCATCTTGGGAGATGAAACTTGGGTCTACAATTATGCTCTTGAGAGCAATGTTCAGGGTTTCAGCGGAAGTCACCCTGTTCTTTGCATACAAAAAGAAGCACGTCAATCATGATCCAACGTCAAATTAATGTTGACTGTGTTTTGGACCTTGAAGGATTTGTGCAAACTGAGTTTGTACCCAAGAATTCTATAAGGAGTTCTGAATATTAAAAGGGCTTATGAGAAAGTTCACATAGAAAACAGCTGGAGAAATAGGCAAACATTTTCATCCATCATGATAATGCTCCCTGTCACACATTGCTTCTGGTACTGAAGTTTCTGTCAAATGAGAATATTACAGTATTTTCCCATCTACCTTATTCACCAGATCTGGCACTGTGTAACTTCTGGCTCTTCCAAAGGTCGAAATGACCACGAAAGGTAAACTGTGTGAGTTGAAGCAGGCATTGAAGGCAGCCATGGTCACACAGTTAAGGCCACATTTTCTTAAACTTCTTCAGAAACAATGGGATAAGCATGTTCAAAGCTAGGGGGACTATTTCGACGAAGATAATGGAAATGTTTTTTGCTGCAATAAATTTAAAATGTACATATATTCACCATGTTTTCTATTATGTCTCCTTTATGCTAAAATATTGCTTAAATGTAAATATACAGAAGTTTTGCAGCTATAAGTTAATCACATTTTTATCTGATTCAACTAGCATGATTGCCATTGGGTGCATCTTTCCTTTACTGGCCCTTAATTATTTTTAATCTATGAAGCAACAGTGGTATCTGGATGATCACTATTTATTTTTTTTCTTTTTTTTTTTTTTGTACCAGGGATCGAACTCACAACCTCACGCCTGCCAGGCAGGCGCTTAAGTCACTGAGCTAAATCACCAGCCTATGATCAGTATTTCTTTTCAATTCCAACTATGATGTATGGTTCTGGGATACAATCAGAAACTCTGGTGCCCTTTTGTCTCACATGATCTCAGAATTGACAGAAAAAAATCCTAAAAATATATCATTTTACCAAAAAGAAAAATGTGCTCTGAAATCATTAATATTTGCAGACATATGCTTCAGGTAAATGTAAAGTAAGGCAACAATGAAATATTACTTTTTGCCTACCCATCATCCAAAAATGTATATTTTAAGGAAATGGGCATTATGCCAAAGTGAGATACCAATTGCCTCATCAGATAAATGATTATTCTTGATGCTGAGAGGCAGTGTTGGGGTGCCATTATTGAGAATGCAATGTGGTACAATCTTTACAGGAAGCACTCTAACAATATTACCAGACTTAAAGCATCTTTTAAAAGTACACGTAACCTCTGAGTTCTTCTAGGATTGTCTCCTAAAGATATAATCGAGAACAGTTAACTAGGCAAAGTTGCAGCTAACTGATAGTTCTTTGCTGCATTTAGATTAGATGAGAAAAGAAACTCATTAAATGTTTGTGGGTTGAAAGAAACACTGCACCATTTCCCAAGCAAGTGACAATGGATATTTGGGGTTAGTGCTCTCTAAAGATTGTGTGCCTAGACATACAATAGGAAAGAAGCTCTAAATGCCTTCCGAGGTTCGGTCTTGCAGCTGAAAGATTTGACGCCGGAGAGTTGTTATGCCAGGGAGAGCTACTTTCTTTATCCATTCCCCGATTCCATTATTGGACAAACTAGAGGAAACTGAACATCTTATAATATGAGAGGGTGGGGGAGAAGTGCGGAGATGTAGAGAAGCATAAAGGTAGAAGCTAGAAGAGAGGTCAAGGCAGAGCTACTTCCATACCTCACTTTGCGCGCAGACGGAGGACACCACGGAGACGAGGATAAGAAGGCGCTCTCGTGCGCCACCTTCTGTTCTACATGTGTAAGTGAACCACATAGAAAGAAAGTTCTTTTTCTAGAAATTTTTTCTATTAGTGCATTTGCGATACACAATGATTACTTTCATCATGGGGAGTTGATACTAAATGGTTACGATGTAGTAACCATAGTAAACCCAAGCAGCTTGTTTGGAAAAGGAAATAGGGGTGATCAAATTTTATGATGAATGTTTAAATTTTTTTTTTTTTTTGTCAGATCACCTTTTTATTGAAATACTTTATTATGCTTCTTAGCTAGCCGGCACTCCACAGCGCCATCGTTGATGTCATCTGTGAGGTCATGAGGGTGCCGGTTGTCCACATTGCCGCCCACAGACCGGGCGGTCCCCAGGATTTCTTGAATGGCTCCGGAGAGTTCTCTTGCTAGAGACCGGTGCCTCGTCTGTCAGGAAATGGTGACAATCTCATCAAAAGTGATATTTCCGCTGTGTTTAATGTTTTTCTGCTTTTTTCTGTCTCTTGGCGGCTCCTGGAGGGCTTTGATGCTCAGCGGGGAGGCCGACGGCACTGCCTCAGTCCGAGCCCGTCTGTTCTGAACGGTCAGCTTCACTGCGATCCTCAGACCCGTCCAGCCACCAGATGCCTCGGCGATGTCATCACCCACCTTTGTAGGAGTCAGACCCAAGGGGCCGATCTTGGGGGCCAGGGCAGACGTGGCGCCGACTCCACCACCTGTGCGCCTCAGGTGTACCACTTTGATCTCGTTAGGGTTGAACTTGGGCGGCGCGGTGGAGGCGGTTGGTGTCAGATGAACCCGGATTTGGGACAACCGAAGAAAGTTGCACCTTCGCCTCCTCCTAGGCGAAAGCCGAAAGCTGATGAATGTTTAAATTTTTTTTTAAAATTACATTAAAAGACACTTATCCCATCATTCTTGCCACTTTCTAAAGCAGTTCTGGAAGTCCTCTTGTAAGTGTCTTTATGAAGTGTGATTTTGAAAATGTGATGAATGCTGCTGTTGAGAGCCGTCCAATGGAAAAAACCGACTCATGAAAACATTATAATGTGTCCTCATCCACTTTGTTCACCAGATCTAGTACTGCAGTACTTCTGGATCTTCCCCAGTGTCAAGATGACCATGAAAGGTAAATGTTTTGAACCAACCCAGGACACTGAGGCAGCCTTGAAAGTACAACTGAAGGTACTCGTGAAAAAGAACTTCTAGAACTGCTTCAGAAAGTGGCAAGAATGATGCGATGCGTGTTCAAAGGGAGGAGGGATATTCTTGTGGGAATTAATTGCAATGTGTCTTCTGTAATGCTTTTAGATTTTAAAGAGTCACTGCATTTTTTTCGCACTTTGTGCATAGCCACAAAGTACAGAATGGAATGCTGAGCTTGAAGACGTTAACAAAAGTATAGACATTGGGGTTAGATACAGCTGCAAATAAAACATTTGAAGCTCTTCTTCATAGAAACTGTATTCTCATGTGGAAATACATAACACACAAAACAAACTGATACATCAATAAATAATATAAATAAATATAAAATACGTGCAATGTTCTGTTATAGGGCTGGAGGTGCAATTTTGTAAACATGCTAGAGACAGAGTCGGTCTCTGTCCTGACAGAAGTCTCAGTCCTTTCATGGAGGTAGACCAGAAAACAGGTTAAGGCTGATACCATGATAAATGCTTTGAAGAGCAGAGCGGGAATGCTGTGAGTTTGTAGAAAAAGGGAGCCTAGGCCTGGTCATAGAGGTTCAGGAAAGGCAGCCCTGTGAGAGAAGTCTAAATTAGCTCCTAAAAGGTAAGTTGGCATTAGGCAGTTGAAGCAGGACAACTCTCAGAAAGATACCATTCAAGTTTGGGGGCCTCGAGAAGGAAGAGAAACAGGAAGAGTAGACAGACTGGCTGTGTGACCAGCTGACTCATTCCAGAGATTTATTCTGGTGTCTGTGGCATTTAGAGCTTGGGTGGAACAATGAAGAGAGAAGAAGCTGTAGAAGCAACTTTCAACCATGTTAAAGAGTATTTGGACTTGACCTTGGGTGATCTCTCAAAGGTCATTACAAAGTGGTGAATGTTTCAATAAACAGAGTTTGCCCTAGTGTTTACTCTTGATGGAGAAATCTCTTTCCTCCTTTTCTTTTCCCTTCTCTTTTCTTTTTTTTTTCCCTTTCTCTTTCCTTTCCTTTCCTTTCCTTTCCTTTCCTTCCCTTCCCTTCCCTTCCCTTCCCTTCCCTTCCCTTCCCTTCCCTTCCCTTCCTTTCCTTTCCTTTCCTTTCCTTTCCTTTCCTTCCTTTCTACTTTTCTAAGACATATTGCTCTGTTGCTTAGGCTGGCCTTGAACTCCTAGGCTGAGGTGATCCTCCTGCTTCAACTTCTCAAGCAGCTATCACTATAGGTACACAGCACTGCTTAGAAACCATTTTTTGATTAATATCTTTAAAAACAATTTCTGAAGAATATTGACTCACATGAGGATACACTTTTATGTTTGAAGAAGTTACAAAGAATATATGTAGCACATCATGTCACTATGAAAATAGTATACACAAATACATGACCATTAATTGTGATATGTCAACTTGACTGCATTAAGAAACACATAGCAAATTAATAAAGCACAGTTCTGGATGTGTCTGTGGGGGTTTTCTAGAGATGATTGACACGTAGGCCAGCAAATTGAGGAGGAAGACTCATCCTGGTTGTGTGTAGCACCATCCAGTAGGCTTGTAGCCTGGATGGAATAAAAGGGAAAGGAGAAGGAAGTCGTCCTGTGTTTTGAAGAGCTCCATTCTACCTGAGCAACTGCACCCTTTGCTGCCATTGCCTCTGAACATCAGACTCCAGTTTCTTCAACCTTTTAATGCAAAGTGATACCAGCAACTTCCAGGGAGTTTCCAGGCCTGTAGTCTCTGCCCCATGCTACATCCTTGATCCCACTGGTTCTGGGGCTTCCAGCTTCTTGAACTGAGCAGCTACTGGATTGTCCAGCACTGATGGCCATTGTGGAGCCTCCTGCCTCTGAGCAATACGCTGAACCAAAATGTAATCTGTGGTTACCTTTGGTGATAGAATTATAGGTAGTATTTTTTTCTTTATGTTTTTCTGAATTTTCTAGAATTTCTACAATGAATATATATATATGTATATAGTACAATGTATTCTATAATGACTATATATATTCATTGTAGAAATTCTAGAATATATATATAATTTTTATAATTGGAAGAAAATATTTAATTTTTTTAAAACAGAAGAAAAGTAAGAAATTAAAACAATTTCACAGCAAGCCAGTAGGAGAGTAACAATAATCAGCACATTGCATATTGTTATATTCACAGCAGTTATTTAGGGTGTAAGATATAGACATAATCATCCAGAAAATTATTAGCACAAAACTTTCACTTCAATTAATCAAGAGAAACCAGTAATATGACGATCGTTTTTGTTATGATTGCTCTATTATTTTCAAATAAACATTTTGCATTAAAACTGAAATCTGAAGGTGACCCTGTGAAAACTACTTTTCACTCAAAATTCTTTTTCTCTAACTATCTTAACTAATTTTTTATATGCATAGATTTTCTTTCAGTTTGTCACACAAGTGCAACAATGCAATGGTTACATATGTGTGACTTATTTAGTTCACTGAGATTCATATTTTCAATACTCATCCATTTAAGAGTGAAAATGTCTAGTTTATCACTCTTTATAGTGAGTAGTATTCCATTATATAGAAATACCACATCTTTTTTGTCCATTTCTCAGTCAAGGGGCGTTTAGGTTGTTACCAAGATCTGGCTATTATAAACTGTGTACCTCTAAATATAGATGCACATATATCATTGTAGTAGGATGTTTTTAGTTCTTTTGGGAAGATACCCAGAAGGGGAATAGCTGGGTCAAATGGGACCTCCAATTCTAGCTTTTTGAGGAATCTCCACACTGACTTCCACAGTGGTTACACCAGCCTGCATTCCCACAACAGTGGAGAGGGGTTCCTTGTCCACAGCACTTGTTACTGGTTGACTTCTTAATACTAACCATTCTTTCTGGAATGAGGTGGAATCTCAGTGTTACTTTCATTTGCATCTCTTGAATGACCAGTGTTATTGAACATTTTTTCATGTATTTATTTGCTGTTTGTACTTCTTCATCTGAAAAGTGTGTGTTCATCTCAGATGCCCATTTTTGAACTGGGTCTTTAAATCTGGGAGGACCGATTTTTTTAAGTTCTTTATATGTTCTCGATAGTAATCCTTTATCTGAGGGACAGTTGGCAAACATTTTCTCCCACATTGTGGGTAGTCTCTTCACACTGTTGGTGGTTTCTCTTGCTGTGCAAAAGCTTTTCAGTAGTATGAGATCCCATTTGTTAATTCTTTGCAATAGTTCCTGTGCAGTCTGGCTTTTATTCATAAAGTCTTTGCCTACACCAATGTTTTCAAGAGTTTTACCTACTCTATCTTCCAGCAGATTTAATGTTTCTGTTTTAATGTTGAGATCTTTAATCCATTTTGATTTTAACTTAGTACATGGTGAAAGATATGGGTCCAGTTTTAATCTTCAGCATGTGGAAAGCCAGTTTTTCCAATACTATTTATTAAAAAGGCTATCTTTCTTCTAGTGAATGTGTTTGGCACCTTTGTCAAAGATAAGGTATCTTGGTGTGTCTGGAGTTGTTTTTGGGTCTTCTAATCTATTCCATTGATCTTCAGGTCTGTTTTTTGTTTGTTTGTTTTTGTTTTTTTGTTTTGCCAGTGCCACACTGTTTTTATCATAGTAGCTTTATAGTATAATTTCAGGTCAGGATTGTGATGCCTCCATCTTGTCTTTGTTGCCCAGGATCACCTTTGCTATTCTAGGTCTTTTCTGGTTCCAGATGAATTTTAGGATTGTTTTCTCTAATTCTAGAATTTTGATTGGGATTACATTGAATCTGTATAACAGTTTTGGAAGTATGGCCATTTTCACTATATTGATTCTTCCTACGCAAAAGCATGGGCTAACTCTCCATCTTCTAATATCATTTTCAATCTCCTTTTTTCAGAGTACTATAGTTTTCAGTATAGAGGTCTTTTTCATCTTTCATTAGATTTCTTCCTAAGTATTTCATTTTTTTGGATGCTATTGTAAAAGGTATTGTTTCCCTAATTTCTCTCTCAGGGAGATTGTTATATGTACAAGAATGCTATTGATTTTTGAGTATTGACTTTGTTACCAGTTACTTTGCTAAATCTGCTTATTAAATCTAGAGGTTTCTTGGTGGAATTTTTGGGTTCTTCTAGGTAGAGTATCATGTCATCTGCAAATAATGATAGTTTAACTTCTTCCTTTCCTATTTTTATTCCTTTTATTTCTTTCTCTTGTCTAATTGCTCTGGCTAAAGTTTCCAGAACTATGTTGAATAAGAGTGTAGAGAATGGACATCTTTGTCTTGTTGCTGATTTTAGAGTGAAAGCTTTCCGTTTTTGCCCATTTAGTGTGATGTTGGCTGTTGGTTTGTCGTAGATAGCTTTTATCAGATTGAGATAGAGACTATCTATTCCAATTTTCTGTAGAGTTTTTATCATGAATGGGTGCTGGACTTTGTCAAAAGCTTTTTCTGCATCTATTGAGATAATCTTATGACTTTTATCTTTGGCTCTGTTAGTATGATGTATTACATTTATGGATTTATACATGTTGAACCATCCCTACATCCCTGGGATGAATCCCACTTGGTCATGGTGTACAATCTTTTTGACAATTTGCTGCAGTCTATTTGCCAGTATCTTATTAAGGATTTTTGCCTCAATGTACATTAGGGAGATTGGCTTGTAATTCTCTTTCTTAGTTGGATCCTTCCTTGGTCTTGGAATCAGAGTAATGCTTGCTTCCAAAAATGAATTTGGGAGTATTGCTTCCCTTTCGATTCATTAAGGAGTTTGAGAAGAAGTGGTGTTAAATCTTCACTAAATTTCTTGTAGAATTCAGCAGTGAGTCCATCGGGGCCTGGGCTTTTCTTTGTTGATAGGCTTTTAATTACATCTTTAATTTCATTTATTGATATTGGGTTGTTTAGGATTTTTGTATCATTTTGATTCAACTTCGGTAATTCATATGTACCTAGGAATCTGTCCATTTCTTCTGTATTTTCCTTCTTATTAGAACACAAATTTTCAAAGTAGGTATAGATAATTTTCTGGATTTCTACAGGATCTGTTGTGATTTCACCTTTGTATTCCTAATTGCATGGATTTGAGTCCTTTCTTTCCCTTTTTTGATAAGGTTGGCCAAGGGCTTATCAATTTTGTTTAATCTTTCAAAGAACCAACTCTTCAATTCATTGATTCTTTGTATTGTATTTTAGTCTCCAGTGTGTTAATTTCTGCTCTGATGCTTACAATTTCCTCCCTTGTACAAGCTTTTGGTTTAGTCTGCTCTTCTTTTTCTAGAAGTTTGAGATTCAACATTAAGTTGTTTATATGAGCTTGTTCTGTTTTCCTGGTATGGGTATTTACTGCTACAAATTTCCCTCTTAAGACTGCTTTCGTTGTGTCCCACAATTTCCAATATGTTGTACTGTCATTGTCGTTCAACTGTAAAAACTATCTAAATTCTTCTCTAATTTCATCTGTGACCCATCGATTGTTCAGTAGTGTGCTATTTAATTTCTAAGTGTTGATGAAGTTCTTGTGATTTCCTTTGGCATGGATTTCCAATTTCATTGCACTGTGGTCTGATAGTACACATGGGATAATTTCAATTCCTTTACATTTACTTAAGCATGTTCTATGAACCAGTATATGGTCTATTTTGGAGAGTGTCCCATGTGCAGTTAAAAAGTATGTATATTCTGACATTGTAGGGTGGATGACTCTATAAATATCTACTAAGTCCATTTGTTCAAAAGTTTGATTTAATTCTAGTATTTCATTATGGATTTTTTTTGTCTAGTTGATCTGTCTTTTTGTGACACCAGGATATTGAGATCTCCCAATACAATTGTATTAAGGCTTATTTGATTTTTCAAGTCCATTAATAATTGTTTTATATAACTGGGGGCACTAATATTTGTTTCATATATATTTATGATTGTTATCTCTTCCTCTTGGATTGTTCCCTTTACCAAGATATAGTGACCTTCTTTGTCTCTCTTGGCTTAAAATTAACTTTACCTGAAAATAGAATAGCAATCCCTGCTTTTTTCTGGATTCCTGTTGCATGGAGTATTGTTTTGCACCCTTTGACTTTCAGTCTATGGGTATCTTTTTGAATTAAATGTGTTTCTTGTATACAGCATATTGTTGGATCTTGCTTCTTGATCCATTCTGCCAGTCTATGTCTTTTGACTGGTGAATTGAGACCATTAACATTGATGAAAATTAATACATATTGACTTACCCTTACCGTGTTGTTTTCCTATTACTGGCTCCCCCTGTTTTTTTTTTTTTTCTTTTTCCTGGAAGAAAATATTTAAATGTCTGAATCAGACAGCAGTGTCCTAATGATATAGGATATGATCTCGGTGGGAGACCTCCAAATGATATAGGATATGATCTCGGTGGAAGACCTCCAAATGATATAGGATAATGATCTCGGTGTAAGACCTCCAAATAATATAGGAAAATGATCTCAGACCTCCAAATGATATAGGGGAGTGAAACTTCCAACCTACTATATGTCCAGTGTGAGTATGTGTTCTCTAAAATTGAAGAATGAATTTTAGGAACAACAGAGGGTAAGAGCAGCATATATTTATTGACAGAAAGAAAGCTTCTGTCTGAGGGACAGAAGGGGGCCTGGGTGGGTTGCCAAAGACGCTGTCTTTTCTAGTGACTTTTATAGAGCAAAACCCTGATGGGGAAAACTGGGAACTCGCAAGGCAGATGGACTTGAGGTGGGACAGAACTGTGGTCAACCAATAAGATTAATTGTTTAGGTAAGTGACCAAATCAAGGACAAATGGGGAAGCGAGTCACGTAGTAAGCGAGCCTTCTTACAGATTAGGGGATTGGGATGGTAATTCCTGGCTTCTCAAGATGATCCATCCCTAATCCCTAATGCTTATACTTAGGGTGTGGTGGCATTTGTTTTGCCTTTTGTCTTGAGATCTGGCCCACAGCAAGAGTTGTATATCTCTTCCAAAGTCACAAGATATCTGGTCCTCTATACGGGTTCCTTTGAGGGCCTAGCCCTGTCTGACTGCCTATAATATTTCTGTCTAACTCAGTTGCCTGTAACACTAAGGGCTGGAAATCACCAAGTATCCTGATGATGTTAAAGAGATATAGCCAATTCTTCCAAGTGAGATCTGAATGAGACTCCAGGCCTATAAGACTTCCTTGTGTTGGACCAGGAGTTTGGCTCAGTGGCTTAAGCACCTGTCTGGTAGGTGTGAGGCTGTGAGTTCAATCCCTAGTGCTGAAAAAAAAAAAAAAAAAAAAAAAAAAGACTTCCTGTGTTTTCCCAACAACAATCTGAGCTATAATCTGGATGGCACTAGAGGAAGCTGCATCAGTCAGTGCTCACTAGAGAAACAGACTTAATGTAAGATATATAAATATATAAGGGTCCACAAGGTAGTCTTAAAATAACTGCGTGCATACTCAAGTGTGGAAGACACAAAAGGGCTGTCTGCGGCTGGAGATCTGAAGGATCCAGGCCAAGGTCCAAGGCCTGGCGGTCTCTGTAGAGTCCCATGTGCGAGTCTGCATCAGGAGGCTGAAGGGGTCGTGATGGAGGCTGAAGAGCCTGCACTGGTAGCCAGGAGACAGAGGTCCAAGGCAAAGGGGAAGACTGGAGCCAGCTCCTTGGCAGAAACAGAGCAAGCTTTCCTTCTTTCCCTTTTTCATTCCGTCTAAACCACAAGTCTATTGCTTGGAGCCACTTACACCCAGGGCGAGTCTTTCCTCTTCAGTAAATCCATTCAGCCACACCCAGAACTATGCTAAACCAAGCAGCTGAGTGTTTCTTACTCAGGTTGACATAACAGTTAACTACCACAGAGGCTGTATCTTTTGACAATACAACACACCTCTCCTTATCGGTAAATAAGTTTTACCAGTACAGCTAATACCTGTGTACATATTTTTGCATGTCTTATCATATCTTTCCGAAGAGTTTAAACCTCTAAATTATGTTTATAAGAATTCTGAGCCACTTTTGTTATGCTTGACAAGCAAGGTGAATAACCTGAAGTACATCATGTTCCGTGAAGCCATTACCAGATCTGCTTCTGTCCTAAGGAGTCTGTAGTCCCAGCTTCCCACTGAGGAGCCTGCCAGTGAGCTTGGACCTGGCCCAAGACTGCTTTGGCCCTCAGTTTTCTGAACCACAGATAAGGGAGACAAGCTACAGGTCCACTAAATTCAATGTCTGGATATTGTTCCCCCCCGATATTGATAGCATCCTAACAATGGAAGCATAAACACTTTCTGAATACAGGTATTCCCTGTTTAATAATCTGTTTTAATGACAGTTCAGACTCTGACAGTAAGTCTATGACTTATGACCTATCTTTTCTACTGGGACAGTTCTTTGCGCATTGTTCTAGTGCCTCAATCTCTTTTTTTCTGTACAGTACACC
>RJWM01040153.1:0-15670 GCA_004363535.1 Dasyprocta punctata
CAATTATAATGGGTTGTAACCATCACCTTAGTCCAGTACAAAAGAAATGGAACCTAAGTCAAATTAATAGCAATTCCTCAGTCTTAATATATTGAGAAGGTAGGTTCTTGGAATAGATATAAATACCAAGAACCACCTACATCTAGAAGATATCTGGAGGAATTGACATCTCCTAGGAAAACCTTGACAATAGTGATAAAGCTATCTAACATAAGAAATCTATAAGCATCAATGCAGAAAACTAAATAAAATATAAAATAGAAAGTGGCAAGACAAAGAAGCAAAATGTAAACCCAAATGCCCAGCCTAAGTCCAGAATACAAAGAGATAGAGGAAATCAGAAGCCAACAAATGGAACTTTCTGAAATGATAGCAGTGAAAGTGAAAAAATAAATGGAAAAGGCCATAGAAAAAATAATATCTAAGGTACAAAAAGAAATGACTATCAAAATAAAAAATATCAAAGCAGACACAGATTAAAAAACAAAATGATGGAAAATGATGGAAACCATGATTGCCAAACGTAGGCAAGAAATGGAATCAATGAAACAGATCCAAACAGAAATGTAGGAGATTAGAAACTCCATTGAAAGTATATGAGGCAGATTGAATGAAGGCAAGAATAGAATATCAGATCTAGAAGACAGGAACATGACTAGCAACCAGGAAAAGAAAGATATCTTGAAATTACAAGAGACCATGGAAAACCAATCTGACAGCTACAGGATAAAGTAAAGAAGAACAACATAAGATTGATTGGAATCAGTGAGAAAGCTGGAGACAGCACAAAAGCTATTAAAAACCTCTTCAGAGAAATAATGGCAGAAAACTTCACAAACATGGATAAAGAATTTGACATAAAAATAAATGAAGCATATAGATGTCCAAATAGCCATGGCCAAAATAAATCTACACCAATACATATAATAATCAAGATTCCAGAATTTCAGCACAAGAATAAAATATTAAAAGCAGCTAAAGAAAAGAAACAGATCACCTATAAAGGAAAGTCCATCAGAATCACAACAGACTTCTCAACACAAACCCTCAGATTAAGGAGAGCTCACAGTAACATATTTCAAGCCCTAAAGGAAAATGATCTTTGACACAGATTATGTACCCAGCAAAACTATCTTTCAAAATTGATGAAGAAATAAAATACCTCCACAGTGAAGAACAACTGAAGAAGTTTATGACCACCAAACCAGCTCTGTGTAATGCTCTTAAGGATATATTAGAAAGAGATAACAAAGACCACAGACACATGAATACCAATAGAAAGAAGCTCCGGGTCAGGGAAAGCAATTAAACGGAACAGAAACACAGAGAACAAACAACAGGAAAACAACATGAAAAAGAAAAATCAATATATATCAGCTATAGCCATCAAGATAAATTATCTCAACTCACCTTTCAAAAGAAACAGACTGAGTAGTACTTCATTTTATACCTGTATATATATATATATATATGTAAGATAACTAAAATGAACACACTGCTGAATGTACTCGTTCTTGAGAAAGAACAATTAATACTCATATGATTAGATCAATTTTACATGTCTATATCTGTCAATGTAAGTAACCATTTTAAAAATAACGATACGCAATCTTGCAACCATTGTCAAGTTTCTATTATTTGGTTTTGTAAACCTGCAGTGTTACTGTTGTGCATTTACTCTAGTCATTTGTTTGTCTCTTTTGCTTGTTGTCTTTGTTATATATGTCTTTTTTTTCTTCACTTAAATAAAAAAATAAAATAAATTTAGAAAAGCCTCAAAAGTAAAAAAAAAAAAAAAGAAAAAGAAAAAGAAACAGACTGGCAGAAGGGATCAAGAAACAAGAGCCAACAATATGCTGCATATAAGAAGCATATTTAACCCAAAAAGAAATACATAGGCTAAAAGTCAAAGGGTGAAAAACAATTTTCCATGCCACAGGAACCGAGAAAAAAGAAGGGTTACCTATTTTATTTGTGGGCAATGCAAACTTTAAGCCAAAACTGGTCAAAAGAGACAAAGAAACTTACTAAATATTTGTTAAGGGAAAACTCCAAGAAGAGATAGCAATCATAAATATTTATGCACCAAACACAGGTTCACTCAAGTACATAGAACAAATAATAACAGATATTCAAAGCTAAATAAGCATTAGTTGTGGGGAGAGAACTTCATACCTTACACTCATAAATAGATCAACTAGACAAAAAAGAAAAATCAACAAGGAAATATTAGAATTGAACCAAGCCAGTGAACAAATGGACTTGGTAGATGTCTGCAGTGTTCCACCCCAAAACATCAGAATACACTTATTTTTCAGCTGCACATGGGGCATTCTCCAAAATAAACCATATATTAGCTGACAAAACATGTTCAAGTAAGTATAGAGGAACTAAAATCATCCCATGAATACTATCTGATCATAGCACAAAGAAACTGGAGATCAACAACAAAGGAAGTCACAAAAACTACATTAACACATGGAAATTAAACAACATCCTTCCTAACAACCAATGGGTTACAGAGGAAATTAAAGATGAAACTTAACAGTATATAAAATTAAACAATAATGTTAATGACAACATACTGAAATTTACAGGACACAATGAAAACAGTCCTATGAAGGAAATTTATAGCAATGAATTCACACATCAAGAAAACAGAATGAGCTCAACTAAACAACCACAAACTTCTAAAAAAAGAGCAAATCAAACCCAAAACCTCATACAAGAGAGGAAATCATAAAGATAAGAGTAGAAATAATGCAATAGAGACTAAGAAAATATACAAAGAATGAATTGAAAAGTTGGTTCTTTGAAAGAATAAAAAAAAATTGATAAACCATTAACCAACTTCATCGAAATGAGGAAAGAAAAAATACAAATTTAAGCAATGAAAAATGAGAAAATGAAAAGGGTGAAATCACAATGGATTCCACAGAAATCCAGGAGATCATCAATACCTACTACTACATCCTATATTCTAATAAGATGGAAAACACAGAAGAAATGGGCAGATTTCTAGACACAAGTGAACTGTCAAAACTAAATCAAGAAGATATAAAAATTCTAAATAACTTGATATCAGCCAATGAAACTGAAAATGTAATTAACAATTTACCAACAAAGAAAAGCTCAGGCCCTGATGGATTCACTGTTGAATCCTACAAGAATTTTAGAGAACTAATATCACTAATGCTAAAACTCTTTAAAGAAATTGAAAGGGAAGCAATACTTCCAAAATCATTCCCAGCAGCAAGTATTACCCTGAGTCCAAAACCAGAGAAGAACTCAACCAAAAAAGAAACTACAGGCCCTAATGTGCCTAGATGCAAAAATCTTTAATAAGATACTGGCAAACAGAATGCAACAAATCATCAAGAAGATTACACATCACGACCAACTAGGATTCATCCCAGCAATGAAGGGATGGTTCAATACAAGCAAATCAATAAATGTAATACATCATGTTAACAGAATCAAAGACAAAAATCACATGATCATCTCAATAGCTGCAGAAAAAGTACTTGACAAAGTTCAATACCAATTCATGATAAAAACCCTACAGAAAATTCAAATAAATGGTCTTTACCTCAATTTTATAAAAGCCATCTGTGACAATAGCTAACATCACATTAAATGGTCAAAAACTGAAAGCTTTTGCTCTAAAATCAGGAACAAGACAAGGATGTTCATTATCACAACTTCTCTTCAACATAGTTCTGGAAACATTAGCCAGAGCAATTAGATAAGAAAAAAAAGTGATAAAGATAGGAAAGAAAACAGTTTAATTATCATCATTCGCAGATTACATGATGCCCTACATAGAAGACCTCAAAAACTCCACCAAAAAACTTGTAGATTTAATAACCAAATTCAGCAGTATAGTGGAATACAAAGTCAGTGCTTAAACATCAATAGCCTTTCTGTACACAAGCAACAAACTCAGGGAGAGAGAAAATAGGGAAAGCACACCCCTCACAATAGAATCTAAAAAAAATGGAATACTTATGAATCAATCTAACAATGGATACAAAAGGTCTGTACAGTGAAAATCACAGTATCCTAAAAAAGGAGATCAAAGAGGAAATCAGAAAATGGAAAAATATCCCTTGCTCTTGAATAGGAAAAGCCAACATAGTGAAAATGGCCATGTTCTCAAAACTGTTATACAGATGTAATGCAATCCTAATCAAAATACCTCACAGATCTAGAGAAAACACTCCCATAATTCATTTGGAACCAGAAGAGACCTAGAATAGCAAAAACAATCCTGAGCAACAAGGGTGAGTCAGGGGCACCACAATTCCAGACGTGAAATTATACTAGAAGGCTACTGTGATAAAATCAGCATGGTATTGGCAAAAAAACAAACAAACAAACAAAAAGAAAAAAACAGACATGAGGATCACTGTAACAGAAGATACAGTCATAACCCAAAACACACTCAGCCACCTTATCTTTGACAAAGGAGCCAAACATATGCACTGGAAGAAAGATGGTCTCTTTAATAAATGATGCTGGAAAAACTGGCCTTCC
This sequence comes from Dasyprocta punctata, assembly GCA_004363535.1. Taxonomy (NCBI): domain Eukaryota; kingdom Metazoa; phylum Chordata; class Mammalia; order Rodentia; family Dasyproctidae; genus Dasyprocta; species Dasyprocta punctata. The sequence continues at coordinate 4,537 of RJWM01040153.1, forward strand.
ACATGCCAAAGACTAAAACTAGAGCCATGTCTATCACCATGCACTAAACTAAAGCCAAAATGAATCAAATATCTAAATATTAAAACATGAATACTAAATTTACTAGAAGAGAAAATAGAAAACTTGAAGACATAGGTGGGGGCAGAGATTTCATGAACAAAACCCAGACTGCAAGGAAAATACTACAAATAATCAACAAATGCAATCTCAGCTTACCAAAAAGGTTTTGCACAACAAAAGAAATCACCAACACAGTGAAAAGACATCCCCCAGAGTGGGAAAAAAATAGCCAGTTGTCTCTCAGACAAAGGACTTCTATCTAGAACATACAAAGAATTTTAAAAAATCAGACACTCTCCAAATGCAAAGACCCAACCCAAAAATGGGCATCTGAGAAGCATACACACTTACCAGATGGCAAATAAATACAAAGGAAAAGTTCAACATCACTGGTCATTCAAGAGATACAAATTAAAACAACACTGAGATTCCATCCCACACCAGAAAAAATGGCTACCATCAATAAATCAACCAGTAACAAATGCTGGTGGAGCTGCAGAGAAAAAGGAACTATTCTCCACTGTAGGCGGGAGTGCGGATTGGTGCCACCACTGTAGAAATCAGTGTGGAGAATCCTTTAAAAACTAGGATTATAGGTTCCATTAAACCCAGTTATTCCCCTCTGGGTATCTTCCCAGAAGACTTAAAAACATCATACCAAAGCAATATATGTGTACACATGTTTATAACTCTGTTTTATTGTTCTTTTTATTTTTTTCTCTTAAAAAAAAGAAAAGGCTGTAATTAAGTTTCTAATCACCTTGCTTTTGAATTTGTAATTCTATCTACTTGATAAACTTTTTCTTAGATGCTTTGACCCTAGGTGTTCTAGGAGTATCAGAAATTGGTTTCAGTATCATAAACACTTTGTTTGCTTAGTGTCTCCCCTGCACTTTGTTTTTCTCCCTTAGCCTTATAAAGCACAAATCAAATGCAGAGGGAGTAGAGAGTACATCTGTCAAGTTATAGGCGTATGTCAGATACAGAAGCATTTCCATCAGGAAGCTTGGGAGCCTAACTTAGTCTCTGACAATCCAGAGTGACACTCAGCTCTAGAAAAACAACTTACTCAGTGTGGGGAATGTACCCTCATTAGTCCACAGACCATTCAAGAAATTGCTCCTTGTATTAGTCCATTTTCCCAGCACTAAGTCATAAGACCCAATACCCCAATTTAAAGGAAGAGAGGTTTAATTTGCATCTGAGTTTAAGTGGATTCATTCCATAGTCAGCTGGCTTCAAAGCAGAAATACCACAATGAAAGGGTATGGTGGAAAAACATGATCAGTTCATAGTGGCTAGAAATAGACCAGGGAAATACATAGTACCATGGAGGAAGGGGAAAGAGACTGGATATAAACCCCAAGGTTATACCTCCATGACTCACAGAGGCTCACCCAGAGTGTGTTTTTTTTGTTTGTTTGTTTTGTTTTGTTTTACTAATTCCCTAGGAAGTTCCCAAGTTCTAGAGGACTCTTAGAAAAAGAGGATTAATAACAGTCAGTTAAGGGGGCTGGACAGGGTAAAAAGAAACAATGATAATTATGTATTAACTGCTTCCCTACATTTGAGTGTGAAAGAGAACACAGATGTGGTATGACGCAAAGAGGATCCATAGCCTGAAGATATTTTGTTGTTCCTATGAGTTGGAGCTAGGAAATAAATTTTGTGAATGCACAGGATGAATTCAGTAGATCAAAAAACGTAGTTATGAGGGAATAGACAGGGACTGGAAAGGAAGTGACACATTCAGAATGTGAGAATGTAGGACCTAGGTCACAGAGGAGGAAGTGCCCTGTGAGAGGAACAGTAGTATCATTTGGATCTAGAACTTCCCCCAAGAGACTCATGTGTTCAGAGGTGGGATTTTTGAAGGTAAGTGAATCATCGGAGTGCTATAGCTGAATGTTATATTAGGCAGTGGAGCCTGCTCAGAAGAGGTGGGTCACCAGGGACATCACCTGGAAGGGTATATCTTCTTCCCTGGCTCCTCCCTCCTCTCTCTGCTCCCTGGCCACCCACGTGTACAGCTTTTCATTCACCATGCACCTCTGCCGTGCCATTTCTGCCTTGAAGCCAGCCAGCCATGAAATGTAACTGTGAGCCTGAAATGAACCCATTTGCCCTTAAAGTGTGGGTGTTGGATGTTGTATCTCAGTGATGAGAGAAGTGACCAAGACAAGCAGGGAAGGTCAAGAAAGAACTGATCATCACAACTCCAAAGAGATGGACTGCCAGCAGGTAGCCTAGGCTGATTCAACCTATAAAACATGAATACCCTAAAATATCTGTGAGGATTGAGAGAATCTGACCACTACATCATTTTCCCTTATTAAATCTCCACTTTCTTTTACTCCTACTCCTCATTAATTTTTTTTTTGAGGTAGGGTCTTTCTGTGTAGTTCAGACTGTCTTTAAAGTCACTATGTAACCCAGGCTAGCCTTGAACTCACAGGAATCCTCCTGCTTCAGCCTCTCCAGGGCTGGGATTATTGGTATATGCCACCACACCAAGCCCTCATCAAATTTTAACAGTGTAATTGAGCCCTTCTTCTTCAGGAACCCATGAAATTCATGTATCTGCCTACACCTTAATGAATTTCTCCTTTCTCTGCATTCTAAAATTTCTACATGATTTGCAGTTGGCTCTATATTATATATTAGTTTGGCCTCTGAATGCTTCTTATCTTAGGCCTTGTTTGCACAATTGAAACAGAATTTTGTGAGGCCACTGAATATATATTTTTATATATTACTGAATATATATTTTAATATTTAATCTGTGGTGCTAAACTGCAGACATGGATGCTGTTGTGTCTCAGTACTTCTGAATTCCTCATGGATGGCAGTGAATAAAGCAGAAGGAGTCAGGGCAGGGATTGTAGAACAGAATTTCCAGAGAATATTCATCATCACCATATCATTAACTCCAAACTCTGACTAGCATAGAGTGAATTAAATTTTGCAGGAATAAGTGAAATAAGCAACAAGGTACTGAAATCGTTTCCACTCCTAGCTGTTCTTTGTTATTATTCGTTTTGTTCATTTTGTTTTGTTTTTGTTTTTGTTTAGTATCTGTTGATAGATAATCATACCAAAATACTTCTGAGATTAAAAAAATTCATTTTAATATCATCATTCATGCTAATTTCTGCATTTATGGAAGAAATAACATATAACACTCGGTGCTGAAATGCATAATCATTAGCTTCATTTTTTCAGTTCACTAATATTTTTCAAATTATATAAGTCTCAGCATACTTCCAAGTAAAGGATTCTTTTGATGATTTAAAAAATTGATTATATGCCATCCTTTCCAATGAAGGAAATTAATTTTCTCAGTATCCCCACTATATTACTGGTAAATTATAAATGTTCTTTTAAATAGTGTATAGATCCATGGTATTGGAAGGTAACAAAATTACATCTCATACATCCTTTCCTGCTCTGTATGTTATCTCTCTGCCAGTGATGGCAAACCTTTTAGAGAATCAGTGATAGCAGGTAGCTGCAGCCAGCATGCCATATGTTTGTCATCTTCTTCATGACTGGTTATTTTCCCTTTGAATTTAAAGTATGTTAGATTAACCTGCATCTGTGATGGAGATGACTGATTCGGAGAATCAGCCATAAACTGATAATGGTTTCACATCTCTTTGGCTAGTAGGCATTTCTGTAAGAACAAAGTACCCAAGAAGGATCGAGGGAGTTGATTTTCATTAGCAGTTCCAAATATACTATTGCAACAAAACATTAAAAAAACATGAATATGAAGAAAAAACTGAATTTCTGATAAATTAAAAGCTGGGGCATTAAAAATTATTTGTTATAAAATGCTTGCCTGAATTCTAATCTCTGATTCCCTCTCCACCCAACCACTACATTCCCCATTCCCCTGAATGTGCTTACTGAGTTCTTCTAGTAGTTTGTGCTTTAAAAAATGAACTCCCCATGTCTGCACTACCAACCAGTATACACTATGCTTTTGTCTCATTCACAGGATGGGTTGGGGCAAGAAAATGCTAGGAAGGGCTGGCAAGAAGGACAGGGTGATACGGCAGTCATTTAGAAGTCATTAACTCTTGTACAGAAAAGCTAAAGGTTATCACATGGAACATTCTGCAGAACGTAGAAGTGAAAGGGAGAATGCTATTGTTACTTGTAGTAACTTCTCCTGCTTTAAATTATCTGCACCTTTGAGAAGTACTACTTCATATGCAAGAAATAACAATGGTCTTTTAGGCCTAGCTGAAGGTTATCTTACTACTCTTAAAATTATCTTAGTTGAAAATGTCACTTTAGTTTTTCTTAAATTACTTCTCATGTCTCTTATCATTTCTCCTACTCCCTAGCCACACTTCTACTGAGTCTCTCTCCTAATGAACTGAAGAACAACATCAGAAATGTCCTCAATAAAATTTCCTCAAGGAAATCTACTCCATAGGAGAATGGATCAATATTTTTACCATTTTGGTGTTGTTAAAGAGTATGTCTAGGAAAGAAACTTTCCCTTTCTTTGAGTTTTTGTGAGCATAAACTAAAGTATTTTTAATGTAGTTTGGAAGCAATCATTTCACCAAAGGTGCAGAACACATTTCTAAATTGGTTTAGGATCACTACATCTTATATCTGTTCTAATTCCCTCACAGACACAATTTCCAATTAACAGTGGAAAGCTTGGCAAACAGAAAGGAACATTCTTTCCCATGGTGAGTGTATCTATCTAATGCTGTTCCTTGGCCTAAAGTGCCCTTTCTATTCTGTTCCATATTTCATATATATATATATATATTTATATTTTTTTATTTTATGAACAATAAAATAATAGGAGAATAACAATAGTTAGCACATTGTTTGTCAATATCTATTCCATATTTCTATGTGGGCTTTGGTGGATACACCTGTTAAGGTCAGGTTTTCTGGAAAACCTTTATAGGGAAATCTCTCCAACTCCATTCATGGAGATAATTACTCTCTATTTTGTTTCACTGATGAACTTGATATACACTCACATGAGCTGCCTCACCACCTAGTAGGCTATTATTAATTTGCTCATCAAAATTCTCCTGCTATACCATGAACACCTTGAAAAGAAAGGATTGTTCTTGATTCCTTTTTATATTCTTTTTGCACAACCAGGTGTTTAATAAATGTCTGATGAGTTAATGATATCTACCCCATTACCAGTTAGCTATGTGATCTTGGGTCACAAATTTCAGCTTTATGTAACCTCCTTATGCCTCAGCACCTCCACAATGTACCTACAGATATAAACTTTTTTAGATTGTGAACAGAATTCAATGAAAAGGGAATATGCAAAACACTTATCAACATGCCTGGCCAAACCCATGGCAGAAAATTCTGATTGTCTACCCCCAAACTATTCCTCTTGCTAATAGATGCTAAATATAACCACAAGTGGGTCAGCAGTATGTTTAGAGAAGGTAAATCCATCTTTTTCATCCAAATGGGGAGCTCTTAGGATAATGACTAAAGATAAGCATAAAACTCAGATCAAGTAAATAAAACCTAAGAGAATTCTGCCAAGGTTATGTTTAATTTTCTTCTTTGACAGAACAGATTCTCAAGAGGAAGAAGACTGCCCCTTTTTCTTTCCATGGATATTATTTTATGACTTGTGGCCTCCACCTTGCTTCCATGATAGGAAAGCTAGATTATGACAGATAAGCCAACTGAAGTGACCTGAGATCTTTAAACTATTGCATTAACCAATCCTGAAACTGTCTGTAGACATTTCAGTGTGTGACACAATTAAGTGTCCTTGATATAAGCCATTTCAATTGACTATTCTGCTGTTTGAAAGAAAAAAACAAATAGGGCGATCAACAAATGCCAGTTAAATTATTATTATTTTTATCAGTAATTTCAGCAAATACTAATGCTCTCTGATAAATCTTGGCTATCAGAAGGAAGCAGGTTCTTGTCTGAAATCAATCCCTCCTTCCCATGATGTTATCTACAAAATAAGAACTGCATGAGCCAAGATTTTCTTGATTGTTTAGAACATAGATGAAGAAGGCAGCAGGTACCCACAACCCTCACCCACTTCTTATTGTATCTCTTACACCCTGGGAAACATTGTGAACAATGATGAATTTGACTTGTAAAATCTTTCAAATTCAATTGATTTTAAAGGACCTAGGAGAAAACCGAAGCAAGTCAAAGAAGTTAACTGACAACATTTTTATTATTTAGATATAAATGCCCCTGCTCCTAAAGTCTCATGCGTTCAGAGGTGGGGCTTTTGGAAAGTGACTGGTGTATTCTTTTCGCTGACTCCTCCCTTCTCTCTCTGCTTCCTGGCTGCCATGGGTTGAACACCTTTCCTTCCAACGTGATCCGCTACCACCCTGCTGCCATTTTGGAGCTTGCCTAACATGAAGTGAAAGCAAGAGACAAAACACATCTCTCTTCCTTTACACTGCAGGTGTCTAGTATTGTGCCTCACTCAGCAACAGGAAAGTGACTAAGACAAAAGGCAACTCATTCCAACAGTTCTTCTTTATACTCACTGATTGCTCTTTTCTCCCTTAACCTACCCAGCTGGGGAAAGTTGATGTCTATCTTTGGAAAGAAAATCTTCAAATATCTGTATTTTGAAAGATTTATTAACCTCTTTTATGTTATAGCATTCTAAATAGATTGTCAAAGCTTCAGAGAACACTGATATGAGCACTGTTTTTTTGAAAAATCATAAATGTGTTGTTATTTAAATGAATATGATGGAATATCTTTAAGCACAGGAATTTTTATAAATTCTCTTGAATTTAGTGCACCATACATTGAATCATGTTCTCCAAAACAGAACAGAATACAGGATAATTTTTCTTATTATAAGAATTTTCACGAAGACCACTGTTAGATTTCACAGTCATTACTTTTATTAAAGATTCCAGTGACAGGTAAATCCACCTCCTAGCATTAAAAAATCATTAAAAAAGTACTTAGCCTCTTAAAGACATTTATTTAGCACCAATGGCATTAACAGTGAAATAACAAAATATACTCTGAGTTCAGACTGATGGTGTTTGGGTTAATGAGTAAAAACAGACTTCTTATGTTAGTGTGTTTTAGGTGACGTAAGAGAAGAAATGTATTATAATCACCAATTACCTAAGAAGCTTCCCATAGATGAACTTAAAACCTATTCAGAAATCAGCTTGACTGATTCAATAAACCAAAAATACTTCAGCAATGCCGACAATAAATCTGGTTCTTCAAGTCAAATTAATCTCAATCAAAAAGAAAGAGATAACGGGAGTCGCAGTGTTACTGAATATGTATTCCCTTTGAAGCAAATGTGGCAAAGCTGACTCAGTGTCTTAGCGATCATCTAGCAACCTCAGCTGTCTAAAGGAGAAGAATGAATCATGAGTAAATAAAAAAACCTCTGAGCATTCAAAACAGCTGTCACAAAATCAAAATATTGTATTATTTATTTAAGGGAGAGCTGAGATCTTCAGGCAGGATTGTATTGTGCAGTTTGGAGCCAATTTTTTTAAGCTTGTTTATTTAGTTTCTCAATTCATAACAGATTAAGAATGGCAACTGAGGGCAAAAAAATAAAACTGCTAATAGTAGACAAATTAACATCATGTAGAAGCATAAAAAAAACAAAGAAAGATCATAAAAGAAATGCTGTGCCTTAGAAACATGTGATTTGTGTAGACAAAGTAAAATTGGTGCTGAAGGGTATAAAAACAAAAACAGAAAACTTCATAAATGCTCTGGAATGTCCTAGACTTTGGACATAAGAAGAAAATAAACCTAGAAATGCAGAAAATTATATTAGCCAATGTTTTAGTTACTTTTCACTTGTTGCTGAGACAAAATATCTGATGCCCAAATTAGGGAAGGAAAGGTTTATTGCTTACAGTTCTTGGAGGCTTCAGTCCATACTTAGTTGGCTCCAAGGCAGGGTGGCATGGTGAGGCAGCCATTCATGGCAACTACCAAACAGCAAGGCAAACCTGTCAGACAGAGTGACAGAGAGCAAGCAAAGACCCATCTTCCTCCTGTCCTTATTCTGTAAGTCAGCTCCACCGCTGGGCGGGTGCAGCACTCACATCGCCAATTCCAATGCTAGACAAACCAGTCACAAATGCCAGACTCAACCCCATCCAAATTACATGAGGCCTTGGGGGAACACAGGATCAAACCAATACAGCCAAAAGGATTTTTGTTGCCTAAATAACCAAATTCATTTACATTTTATATGTGCATGTGTATGTGTGTCTGTGTGTATATATGTGTGTATATATATATATATATATATATATATATATATATATTCTTTCTTATGTCTATTACTTAAATACTGCCTCTGTGCTTCCAATGCCAAATTTTCTAACTTCCCAGTGAATTAAATCAAGAAATAACAATTCCACCTTTAGAAATCTGTCTTATTCAGTTTAAATTATCATTAAAAATCTCAGATGCAATGTGTCCAAACTGAAACACACTCATTTATCATTCTGCTTTTCATATTACCCTAGATTATCCTGAGAAAATGTGAGGAATAAACAAAATAAAAATCATGTTGTTATGTCACACCCCATTTTTCTTTAAGTTCCTGGACACTTGTGAGTAAATCATCATTGTCCTTTTTGTGTGTGTGTTTTTTATTAACAGCATAGTACTTTCTTGACCTCCTAATTTCTTGGATTTGAGTTTACTATTTGATCAGCCAAAGGAAACATACTGATCATTTATATCCTTGTTTGCATTTTTGCCCAATTCCTTTATTTGTGCTATTTTTACCTTTCTTTGTGAACTATTTGTTACAAATCAAAGTATGAAATCAGCATTTCACAATTATGTTCTTAAAACTTTGGCACCTAAGGAAAATACTGACCACCAAGACCCTAGTGCTTACAAATTCATTGAGATATATCTTGAAAGTTTAAATTTAAGCTCATCACAAAATCACATATTTGGAATGTAAAGTACAGTCTAATCATATCCATAAATGTTGGAGGTTTCCAGTTTTCTCAAAACCTTTTTCAGAACTGGAACACCCATCCAAATTGAATTAATTCCAGAATTTTCAGGATTAGAAATAAGGGCCAACATATTTGCATTACTTTTACTGTTCAGCACACAAATCTTTCATAACTGTAATCTGATTTCATTTAATGTGTTTTTGTATAATATGTGTTTACTTTCACTTGGTGAAACTTATTTAACACTAAGATTTTCAATATAAGAATATACTGTATATTCTTTAAAATCCAGTTACCCTTGCTATGGATAACCACGGGACTGATAATGAGAAGCTGCCTGTGAAATTGAGCTCCATTACCCATCCAATTCTTTGAATACCTTTATTTGTTATACTGGATGAGCCAGATAAAATGGAATTAAATTTTACAAATGATAGACTGATCAGTGCTTACTCATTAAGTTTCCCGGGTATTATCTGTTTGTGAAAGAATTTTTTTTTTCAGGGAGCAGTTTTGAAAGGGATACAATGACAATAGCCTGTAATTGAGCCTATGGAGAAAACAGATATTTAGAGTTTGTTCAAACAAGTAGAACTGAAAAGGTAAAACTTTGAAGATACTTGGATTGATTTATGATAAAGTAGAGATCATAGCCAATTTAGTTATTGTAGCCCTAGAACAGCAACTGGTGCATTGGAGATATTCAGTAAGTTTTGAAAATATTTTTGATTTATAAACAGAATGCTTGGCCTTCTCTTCAGGGGAATGAAAGGTACAAATTATTTCAATCCTATCCATAAGAAGCTTCACATACTTAAACCTTACAGAACACTAGTAAGTACTAGTTACTCAAATGGGAAATCAGTAGCAAAGATAGGACAAATTAGGGCTGGAGGAGAAATTAAAACACTGGTGCAGAATATGCTTCTGGAGAAGGAGGATATTTGCTATGGCTTTCCAGATTTTTGAAAGACTGGTGGGTAGAAATGAAAGGATGTGGAACCCAGAATAAGTAAAGAGATGCTATGAGAATAGGACCTGAGCCCAGAAGAATACAGGCAGGTCACAAGAGACATCAGTGGAAGCCATAATTGGAAAGGAAGTCTGAGAAATGTATACACAAGCTCATAAGGAAGGGATAGAGTTGACTGGCAGGGTAGACAGTCATATTTATTTATTCTAAGGGTATTTAGGAAGTTTCCATGCAGAGAAATGAACTACAACCAAGGAAATAAGAATCACCTAGTAGAATGAAACATGGACTAGAAAGGCCAAAGGGTAGAGAACAATAGTGTAGAGCTTAGAACACAGAAGGAATCACTTGGGTACTTACTCAGCATGCATACAAAACAGAGAAAACTCTTTCTGATATGACTTAGAGCTAGAATTTGCCCCCACAAGTTTCACGTTTTCAGAGTAAGGGTTTTTGTCAAGTGAGTACATCATGGGGATGCTATTTACCTATGAATTCATAGTTAAATGTACTAAAAGGAAGTGGAGCTTGTTTGGAAGAAGTGTGACATTGAGGAGCATGTATGTCCTTCTCTGGTGCCTCCATTCTCTCTCTGATTGCTGGCTTCCAAGGAATGAATAGCTTTCCTTTATCAGGCCCTTTCACCATGCCCCTTCTGCCTTGCAGCCAGGTGAACAGAAATTGAATTTCCCCAAAACTGTAAGGCAAATTAAACCTCACTTCTTTTAAGTTATAGGTGTTGGATATTTTGTCCTGTGATGAGAAACATGACTAATACTCCCTCTGAGCAATTCTGATTGACCAGGCTCATTAAATAGCTACAGGTTCTTTGACTCAGTGCTTTCACTTTTAGGCATATGTCCTGTGGAAAAAATTAAGATGTTTTTAAAGATTTATCCACTGGGTCTATGAATTGAAAAATTATCTGCACAATGATTAATTTAATTATGGAAAAATACACAGCCATCAATGTGATACCAGTGAAAAAGGAAAATTATGCAACTGAATCACCAAATGAACATACACCACTCTGCAACATAACATTAATATAAGTCCTATCTAGTTGATGGAGTTAGAAGTGAAGATTATCATTCTTCTAATGTTTGTTTTTCTGATATTTTTCATTAGTAAATTATAA
>RJWM01040154.1:0-15668 GCA_004363535.1 Dasyprocta punctata
GTTAGTGTCTCCAGAAGTCTCCAGGACCTGTAAAATTGCTTGTCCTATCTTATCGCCTTTCCTGTGCTGGTCCATTATGACAGCCTCAGTGCTGAGGGTGAGTTCCCTGCAGAGAGTAGCCCTTCTGCTGGCAAGCAGGCTGGGGGCTGGGAGATCCAGGCCAGGTTGGAGACTTACAACAGGTATTTTATTTCAGGAACTTCAGGACAAAGATTCACCAAGGATAGAAGGTTGATCAGTGCCTTTAAGCACTGAGAAGTCACTCAGTGATCTCAGGCGAGGACATCACAATGGACTCTGCACTAGGAAGTCCAGGCCATCTCTGTACTGAGCTTATTTCTCCTGAGGGTCTGCCGTGGCTGGAAGGGTTTTGTTGTTGTTTTAAACAGTTAAAATAGACTGGGCTTTTCTCTTTTAAATGCTGAATTCTTGGGGATATTGCCTTGTATCTGTGGAAAGGTTTTCAATAACAGTTTCTTTCCTTTTCAGGCCACAGTATTCTAAGAAAATCGAAGTGTGCCACCCTCCTCCAGTGCGGGTACCGACTCAAGCGCAGACAGATTTTAGGCCCTGATTCTGCAGTCTTGCTAAGTATGTAACATGATTCTCAGTTGTATTTCATTGTGTTTTATCAAACCCTTCTGTGCAGTAGGCTCCTTTTCAGTGGTCATCCTCTCAGGGAGCTTCCTGTGTTCCTACCTGGGTATGCGCTGTGTTCACCAGCACGCACCAGCTGTCACTGTGAAGTATGGTGTGTTGGGAAAGCTGCCAGTGTGGTTGGAGAGACCAAGCTATTTGATAGGCTCTACCACCCGGAGTTCAGGTCAGGCTCCATGCCCATATTTAACCAGAGCTGAATGCCTTGCCTTTTAGAGGCATGCCTTCCTGAAGTGCCTTAGCTCAGTTTCTTCTGCCACTGTGGAGGTTTAGTAGAAATCATGTGTCCACTAGGCTTCCAATCACTATGATAGCTCTGTCCTTTAGTACTCAGCAATGAGCTGACAGAGGCAGGGTTATTTCAGTGAGCTGAGACCTTTCAAGACTATCAGAGTGGTGTGATAGGAAGCCTTAGTATCGAGGAAGAATTTGGGGTGATCCTGTGTGCCCCTGGATTGCTGAGGAAAGTGTCTCTTCTCCTCCTACATTGGACTCTCTGAAGCCTGATGTGACACTTTCCTTGTGATATAGAGTCTGTCATGTGGCCTTCTTTTTTTTTTTTTTTTTTTTTTTTTTTTTTCGGCACCGGGGATTGAACTCACAACCTCGCGCCTGCCTGACAGGCGCTTAAGGCACTGAGCCAAACTCCCGGCCCTGGTTTTTTGAGGCAGGGTCGCACTATGTAGCTCAGGCCGCATGTGGCCTTCTTGTTAGGCAGTTTCATTGACACCTAATTGCAATAGATACTGTAAAGGATCAATTCATGATTCTTCATGAACTCACCCGTCAAGTCTTTAAGGGAAGAAAATGGCAGCTTTCAAATTCTAACTGCATATTCTTTTCCCATAGCATACTCAGGGCATGCTCAAAGTAGCAGCCTAAACAGTAGCTACTTTCAGTCCTTAGATTTTGCCTATACTCCTAAAGATCACAGTGTTGGCCCACGCACACTCTCCTAGCTCACTGTTCTCTGTGGCATGTCTTTATGATTCTACTCAAAAGCACCTGCAGAGGAAGAGATAAGGGGCCAAGCGTGTGAGGAAGGTGAGCATTGTAGACCCACTATGACCTCATCAACCTGTCACCTCTGACTTTAAGCCAATCTTTTTACGTCTCCGATTTGTATATTATATAGTTGTGAAAGTGATTTTTTATTCTAGGAATTCTCTCTCTCTCTCTCTCTTTTCTTTTTTTTTTTTTTTGCGGCACCGGGGATTGAACTCACAACCTCGCGCCTGCCTGACAGGCGCTTAAGCCCCTGAGCCAAACTCCCAGCCCTGGTTTTTTGAGGCAGGGTCTCACTGTGTAGCTCAGGCCGGCCCTGCGCTCGCGTTGTAGCCCAAGCTGGCCTCAAACTCACAACGCTCCTCCTACCTCAGCCTCCCGAGTGCTGGGATTAAAGGCGTGCGCCACCATGCCCGGCTTTATTCTAGGAATTCTAATGACAATTATAAATAGGAATTTATGTCAATTTTAGAAATGCCATAATTGGGACATGTGTACAACCTTGTAAAGTGCCTCAAGGTGAGATGGACAGCACAGGCCAAATAAGATATTTTAGTCTTCTATGGCTGGGCTTGAGCAGTGTTCATTCTAAGTATTCGGTCTCCTTTGCATCTGTTTTGAGGACTGCTTGAGGTAGGGGCAGAATCTGAATGTAACCGAATGGTGTTCACTGTTCTCTCAGTCTTTCTGGCATAGCACTGCCCTTGTGCGTGGGACTCCAGTGGTGCGACGTGCCATCATATGCGTCAGCACCACTGCCTTCTACCTTTCCACATTCCCACTTGCAGCATTTCATACACGTGATTTGGTTAACCATTGAAAGGATAACGCCACTGTGCCATATGTAATTCTGTCATCTGATTTTGCCTACTCGACAGCCTCTTCCTGGATGCTCAACAACTCATGTGCTGGTAGAAAAATGCTACTTTAAGTTTAGGGGCATCAGATTGAGGATTCTCATATTGTTGCTCATTTTCATGTTTAGATATAGGAAATGAAGAAGTTGAATTGTTTAACAGCTTTTCAAAAATTAAGTGACTTTATTGGGCTGGGGTTATAGCTCAGTGGTAAAGCATTGTCTACAAAAAATTAATAGAGCTTTAAAAAGCATTTTTAGCAGGGCGTGGTAGTGCACGCCTAAAATCCCAGCACTGGAGAGGCTGAGGCAGGAGGATCATTGCGAGTTTGAGACCAGCCTGGGCTACAAAGTGAGTTCAAGGCGAACCTGAACTGCACAGTGAGACCCTGTCTCAAAAAATAGGACTGGGGATTTACCTCAGTGGCTTAAGCACCTGCCTGGCAGGTGCGAGGTTGTGAGTTCGATCCCTGGTTCCCCCAAAAATTAAATAAATAAAAGACATTTTTATACTCATAGAAAAATAAGTGGAAAGTAGAGAGATTTCTCCATGTACTCCATTGCCCTACTACTAGTTTTCCATGTTAATAGCACAGAGAATTATTGTGTACATTTGTTATAATGGTAAGCCAATTGCATTATCATTAACTGAAATCCTTAGTTTGTATTAGGATTTACTCTGCGTTATATATTCTATGGGCTTCAAAAATGCAAAATGGGGGCTGGAGATGTTGCTTACTAGTAGAGCACTTATCTGTCACGAGCAAGACCCAAGGTTCAATCCCCTGCACTGCAGCAAAGCAAAAGAAAAAATTGTAAAATGGTGTCTACGTCACACAAAGTATTTTTGTTGCCCTAAAGATCACTCGTACTCCCCTGGCCTTTCTCTTCTCTGTATTCCCATTTCCTGACCACTACCTGTCTTTCACTGTCTACTTAGTTCTTTCTTGTTCAGAATGTGACATAATTGGCAAGCTGTGCCATACAGTCTTCTCAGCTTGGCTGTTTCCCTTAATGATATGCACTTCAGGTTTTTCCATGCCTATTCTTGGCTTAGTAGCTCATTTCTTTTGGATATTGAATAATATTCCATTGTATGTATGTACCATGGCTTTTCCATCTGTGCACCTATGAAAGGAATCGTAGTTTTACGTCACATTTTCTAATTTGTTGCATTTAAATGTATGATATAAAGCATGAAATGACTATATTAGTGTTGTGAAAAAGAGGATACCAAACCTTTTTCTGATGGCATGTGGACGAAAGTATGCACTCCTGGAGAGGTGGAGAAAGGATATGATTTGGCTAGCCTGGCTCACTTCATAACTGCCTAACACCGGAGGTAGTGTTACAAACGTTTTTATGCAGTTTTTGGCAGGAGAGAAAAACCAGTTCAAACAAAGATGGTTACCAAAATGACGGGCTTGTACTTTAGCCATCAGGTTTCCCTTAGCTAGGTAGGGACTAGAAGTAGATGAGGATAGGCCCCACACATCAGGGAGTGAAGTCCCTATAAGGGAGGGGGAGGAGGAGGGGGAGGAGGAAGAGAAGAGATTTAGAGCACTGTGAAACCCCGGTATTAGCATATCAAACTGTAGCTGGGATGGGAGGAGGGAGCAGGGAATGTGCTTGGACTAGGGCAGAAACTGCTGGGGTCTGCCAAGGCAGAGGATTGCTTTTTAAAATAGACAAATTTCTTCATCATTGATTTCTCAGCTCTAAATTTCAATAGCAAAACATTTAAAATGTCCACAATGAATGAAGGAAAACTTAGTTCACCCATTGGTTTTTTTTTCATTTTTTTTCTAGGAGTGAAAGTGGCATTATTTACTTTTAATTGAGTGTATATTTCTTTTGAAAAATTTTTGTTAATATGCGTGTGCAATGCATAATAAATACATTCATCATAGGGGATTTGTGCACATGCATATCACATCCTTTTTATTTTCCCTTTTCCTCCTTTCCCTCTTGTCTCCCCCATCCCTAGGTCCCTTTACATTTTCACAGCCCACTTCTGTTTCCTATCATTTGTCTTTTATTTTGTTCCTTAAATTATTTATACTTTGAGTTTCTGACTTAAGAGAATCCATGTGACATTTAACCTTCTGTGTCTGATTTATTTTTCCCTCAGCATCACAAACTCAAGATGCATCAATTTTCCTACTAATGACTCAAATTTATTCATCTTTATGACTGAGTAGTATTCCATTTTGTATATACATAACATTTCCTTTATTTATTTATCTGTTGACTGGCTTATTGGTTGGTTCCAAGTTTTAGCTACTATGAGTTCTGCTGCTATAAACAGGAGAATGCATATATTACTGTAAATGTGATGTCTTTAGTTTCTTTGGGGTCATACACAGAAGGGGTTTAGCTGGTTCAAATAGAGTATCTATTCTTATTTTTTTGAGGACTCTCCATACCAGTTTCCAAAGTAGTGGTAGCAGTTTACATTCTGACCATGTAGAAAGGTTCCTTTCCTCACAATCTCACCAGCATTTGTTGTTGTGGGAGTCCTTGATGATAGCCATTCTTTCTGGAGTAAGATAGAATCTGGGTGTTGCATTGATTTGTATTTCTCTAATGGCCAAAGATGCTAAACTATTTTTCATGGACCTATGTGACAGTTGTACTTCTGCTTTTGAGAAGCTTCTATTCATTTCAATTGTCTTGTGGGCATATTTCTTTATGACTACTACTCTCACCACAAGTGCTGAGTCCCACAACCATGTGGGTTCTTAATTTTTATGAGAATAGTCATGACTCAGAATTTGAGGTGTAGAAATGCTTTCTTTTCTTTTTTTAATTTTTATTTTTTATTTCAAAGAGAATAAATCAAAACAATGGGAATGATATTGGATTACAAAAAGAAGACAGTAGGAAATCAGCCATAGTTACTGTAATGCACATTGTTATCCTCTAAGTAGATGCTCAGACCACCAGACACAGGCATGCAAAGTAAGCACTAAGTTGTCTCTTTACTTCAGTTGCTATCATTTCAGAAATTTCAGGTGTATGACTTCTAATTTATTCTATGTCTAAGTCTTATGGACTTGTTCTGAGTGGTTGGAGGTCTGAGATTGCTCTCTGCTTCATAGTCCTCTTGATATAGGGGAATGAAACTCCCAACCCACAGGATGTCCGGTACGAGTTCGTGTTCTTGAAAATCGAAGAATTTTAGGAACAATGGAGGTTAAGAGCAGAATATATTTATTGAGAGAAAGAAAGTCTCTGTCTGGGAGAGAGACAGAAGGGTTCCTGAGAGGGCTGCCAAAGACTGTCTTTTCTAGGGACTTTTATAGAGTACAACCACGAGGTGAGACGGGCCCAAGGTGGGAAAGCACAGGAACTCGCCAGGCAGATGGGCATGAGGTGGGACAGAACTGTAGTCAACCAATAAGATTAATTATTCAGGTAAAATTGACTAAATTGGGAGTGTTGTAGCAAGTGGGCATGTTTGAAGAGCAGTGACTGTCGGGGTTGCGATGGTGACTCCTGGTTTCCTCAAGGTGATCCATACCTATTTAAAATATCAATCCCTGATGTTTATATTTAGAGTGTGGTTACATTTGTTTTGTCTTTTGTTTTGAGATCTGGCCTCCAGCAGAGGTGTCTGTCTCCTCCAAGGTCGCAAGGTGTCTGGTTTTCTGCACTGGCTCCTTTGAGGGTCCAGCCCTGTCTGCCTGCCTAAAATACTTTTAACTAACTCAGCTGCCTATAACATTCTGATCTGAGGTTCCTGCAGTGGCAGAGAGGTGCAGGGCGCTGCCTCATCAGTGTTCCCCAGATGGTGGCAGGGCCTAGGCTTCCTCTGCTGTGGCCCGCAGCAGTGGGCTCACCGAAGGGCGTGGCCTCTTCACCTCCACCCCGGGGAGGGGGCTCACAGGGGGAGAACTGTTTCTCTCTTGTGACTTGACCATTATATTTCTAAAGCTCGGAAATGGCCAACAGACAATAGAAAGATGCCACTTTAGGCTCCTGCTTAAAACCAGCAGCTTAAGAAAACTGCTGGCCTTGATTCAGGGCCACGAAAATGCTTTATTTTCATAGTCAATGTTAATTAGAAATTTTCTGAAACTGTATCATTAAATGTTCATTTCTGTTACAGGTAAATGAAGAATTCACAGCACAAGCATCATAGACATAAAAAAAGAAAAAATCAAGGAACTCGAAACAAAATTCTAGCAATGTGGCAGCCAGGTAATCATATTAACTGTAATTTGTGTTGTATCATATTGTCAGTGTTATGGTGGGAATTTATTTTGTTGGATAGAAAGATAGGACTCAGTGTAGACTTTTTGGTGAACTTACATTTTAGTTTAAGTAACTCCAGAGATCTTATTTTCTAAGACAATAACCCTTTTTTTTTTTTTTTTTTTTGCGGCACCGGGAATTGAACTCACAACCTCGCTCCTGCCAGACAGGTACTTAAACCACTGAGCCAAACTCCCGGCCCTAGTTTTTTTGAGGCAGGGTCGCACTATGTAGCTCAGGCCAGCCTTGCGCTCCAGTTGTAGCCCAAGCCGGGCCTTGAACTCACAACACTCCGCCTACCTCAGCCTCCTGAGTGCTGATATTAAAGGCTTGCACCATCACGCCCGGCCAATAACCCATTTTCATATGTGGAAAAGATCCAGGTGTTAGTTTCTTAAATTGTACTAAGTGTTTTGGAACAACATATCATAAAAACAAAAGTTTTTTTTTTCCCAAATCAGATTTTATTGGTAAATTTTAGATGCAAAAAATGATTATATTCATCATAGACAAAATTGTCTTTGGAAAAAAATTGGTGATATCAATAATTGTGTTCATAATTTTTTTTTTTTTTAGCAACACTGGTGGGATCAAATTCACAGCCTCACACCTGCCAGACTGGCGCTTAAGTCACTGAGCCAAACTCCCAGCTTTAGTTTTTTTAGGCAGGGTCGCACTATGTAGCTCAGGCTGGGATTGCCCTCGAGATGTAGCCCAAGCGGGCCTCGAACTCACAACACTCCTCCTACCTTAGTCTCCCAAGTGCTGGGATTAAAGGCGTGCGCCACCATGCCTGGCTCATAATGTCTTTTTTTTTTTTTGTTAAAAGGGATTGAACCCAAGGCCCCTGCACTGATTTGTGTCTGCATCCCTTTATTTTTTTTAAATTTTGAGACAGAGTCTCACTTACTGGCCAAGTTGCCCTGGCTGGAGTTGAATTTGTGACTCTTCTACCTCAGCCACCAACTACCAGTCCTGGAATTATAAACACTTACAACAATTCCCAGCTAATATTTCATTAAAAAAAAATCCAGGGTAGTGTGTATCTCAGTCATATGATGTTTGCTGGGCATTTGTAAGGCTTTGGGTTCAATTGTGAACACTGAAATTAAATTAATTAGTTTGATAAATTAATAACGTTGATAAAGTAATAACCTGTGTATAACTTCTAAGAAAATCCCACAAGTATCTATTTTTGCATATCCTGCCCTGCATATTTTATGGCAAGCACTTAGGCTTGTGATTCTGTGTATTACAGGAGCACGACCTCTCAGATGGTGCGTCGATTTCAGGAACTCTTCGATCACATGCATCACCAAATTGAGAGCCATCCTCATCGATATCCTCAATACTATGATCCCTCCCCAAATCATCTCCTCTTCCTCATACAACTGCTTTATCTGCACTAACTAAGTGGTAAACAACACCACTATCACCTTTGTTTGGGGAGCCTCTATCTCTACCATCACCTTTCTTAGGGGACCCCCTTTTTAGGCTCACCGCCTGTTGCATCATGTAGAATGAAGCAGAAATAAATTAATAAACATGAAGGCCACTGTTTGAGTATTTTTTGATGATATTCTCAGTGGAACCCAGAGCCTTCCCACTGAGCTATAGTCTCATTATTGCCATTGTTTTTTATTTTGAGACAGGGTCTCTTAAATTGATAAGTTGCTCCAGTCGGGATTGAACTTGGGATCCTACTGCTTTCACTACCAAGAATCCTGGGATTACAGGCATCTGGCACGTTGCTCCACTTATATGTTGATTCTTCAACAGCATGAGTTCAATGGCACGACTTTGGTATTGGTATCTACTGGCCGTGGTGGTCATTAACGCATGAAAACTGTACATATATAAGTATTATGTAATGTTAGAGAATATGACTACTGACAATTTTTGATTGTGAGCTTGCTATTTTATGCTTCTCTTTTGGTACAACATTTCACTAATGGGAAAGACTATAAAAATATGAAAGGTGTGAAAAAGGCAAAGACAAATCAAGAAAGTGCTGTGAGTATAATTTCATTAGTTTCTAGTACTTCCATAACAAATTTCTTCAAATTAGTGTGGATCCGAACAACAAAAAGCTATGTTTCAGCTTTATATGGTGATATACTGTTGTAATCCCAGCACTCTGGGAGATAGAAGCAGGATATACTCAGACTCAGCCTAGGGAACTTAATAATTTAAAAAGACCATGTCTCAAGTGAAAAATGAAAGCTATGAATGAGAGTATAGTGTAGTTCTAAGGCCCTGGTTTTAATCAGCATCAATGTGTATATATATATATATATATATATATATATATATATATATCACGATTTTGGAGTTCTTATGTCATGTGTTGGCATTACCACAGTTATTCTCTGGAGTTTCTAGAGCAGAATCTATTCCTTTTTTGTGCACTACCAGGGAGTTAATGGAAAGGGGACTAACACAGAGATACATACATTCTCCAACCAGTTTGGTTTTTATTTCTAGGCCAGGTCTTGTTAAATTGCCCAGGTAGGACTTGAACTTGTGATCCTTCTGCCTCAGCTTTCCTCAGAGCTGGGAGCATAGGTTGCACCACCATGCCTGGAGAATCTGTTCCTTTTCTCTTCCGGTTGATATTCCTTGGTTTGTGGTTGCATCTTTCTCTGCTCCATGATCTCATGGCCTTCTGTGTACTTCCCTGCTTCTCTCTTATAAGGATACATGTAACTGCATTTAGGGGCTACCCAGATAATGCAGGACAAATTCCTCCTTCAAGGTCCTTATGGGGCTGTGGCGTAGCTCAGTGGTAGAGTACTCACCTAGCACGCACAAGGTCCTAGATTCCACTCCTACCAATAAAAAAAAAATCCTTAATATAGTCACATCATCTTTTGCCTTGTAAGGTAATTGCAGATTCTAGAGTATAGGGTTAGGGGCATATCATTCTGGAACACACCAATCATTCCACTAAAATGCTAGAGGAAATACATTGTCACACTGAAAGAAATTTTTATTCTTAAACATCAGTAAGTATTATAAAATTAATTTTTTCTTTTCTTTGTTTCTAAAATGAAAATTTTCTTCAAATTAAAGAATGACTACATAGATGTTAAAATTACATTTGGGGCAAGGGGTGTAGCTCAACAGTAGAGAATTTACCTTACATTTACAAGGCAGTATTTTCAATCCACAGTACCGTTTAAAAAAAAGCCAAGCAATGTGGTGTATGCCTGTATTCCTCGAACTCAGGTTGTTGAGGCAGGAAGATACTGACTCAGTAAGAACTCAATGTTCCAATAATCCAAGGCCCATGGAGGTTACCTGGCTTTACCAAACTGAAGCAGGGTGGAATCACATATGCAGGAATCCATGTTGAAAATTCTTTGCTTTGCCTAAGTTACAAATGGATTTTTAAAATTTTACCTTAGTAGTTTAGGGGTATAGCTCAGTGGTGGCGTGCTTGTCCAGTGTTATGACTTGTGTCTAGATGTCCCCCAAAACCTCATGCAGTCACAGGGGATGGGCTTTTCAGAGATGGCTGAATCTAGAGTTTGTGATTGATTCATGGTCCAAAGCTAAAATTAAGGGTGTGAGTGCCACATCAGCCCCAGGGCGAGTAGCCTGCATAAAATATGAGGGAGAGAAATACCCCTCTCTCCCTTGTCACTTCTGCTGTCTTCCACCACCATGTACTGTAGCCCCTCTGCCACGTGCCACCCTGTCTTGGAGCAAGTGCATTACGGACTAAAACCTCTACAAACTGTGAGCTACATAAATCTTTCTTCCCTCAACTTTGGGCATTGTGTAGCGTATCTCAGCAATAAGAGAAAAGTAATTCACACCCCTAGCATGCACGAGGCCTTGAGTTTGCCCTCCAAGGACACACCAAAAAACAAAAACAAAAGAAAAGAAAAAAATTTCAATTAGGGTGGAGACCAACCCTACCTGCTTATCTCCCAGGGCTTGATGTTTCTCTACTTCCTGCCCTAGTTCCAGTCACAACTCCCCTTCTTTTTGCCTGTTTGGTTCATTGTCAACATAGCTAAACTTGGTGTACTCTGGTTCTTTCATGAGCTCAAATGCCAGGGCCATCTCCATCTGGTGTATGATTTGCCCCTGTTCTTACCAATTTTGCTTTTTCTCCGAGTCCTAAGCATTAGTCCTGCTTATGGTCCCTATTCCTTGTGAATGGACAGATTTTGATTTTCCAAGCTCTAAAATCTATACTCAATGTATCAACTCCTGTTGATTGTGGTACTGTTCACAATAGCTATGATATAGAATCAGCCTGAATGCCTACCAATAGATGAAAGTGCGATACAGTGGAAGTGGGTTGTTAAGATGGGGCAGGAGGAGTTGAAATGATTAAAATATATTATATGAATATATAAATATGGCAATATTTTTATTATTTTGTATACCATATTCATTTTTAGAAAAATGGGAAGAAGACCAATAGATGGAGGGTGGTAGAGGTGATGAAGCTAGATGTCAGATGTGCTGAGTTCACATCCCCTGAAATCGAGGAATGAATTCCAAGGAACAACAGAGGTTAAAGGTAGGAAAGATTTAATGAGTCATAGATCCTGAGAGAAAGAAGAGGTCTCTGGAAGTGGGTTGTCACTGGAGCCCTTTCTCACGGGTAATTAATACTGCAAAGTCACAGTGTGGGAACAAGGTGAGTCAAACTATAATGAACCTAAAGAATTATAAGTATAGCTGCTTATTTAATACTAACCCAGTAGGGAAGTGGACCATGTAGCAAAGGTACATGGAAAGAACAAAGGCATTTTGGGGAAGGGATGGGTCCAGATTCTCTGGTCACCTCGCTGGGCTACCAATGCCTGTCTGGACTTCCCAGACCAGGTAGTACTAATGACAATAAAATTGCAAGTTACTGCTTTACCCTTACGGAGGCATGAAGGCCTGGTCATTGCATCTCTATCTTGAGGCCCAGCCTTCTTCAAATGTGCATCGAGCCACTATTCTGATATCTTTATTTTTTTGCTGACTTTCTTTTTTTTATTTAAGAGAAAATGGACACAGAAAAAAAAAACAAAAAGCAAAAGAGACAAACAAGCAACAACAAATCCCATACGATAACATTACAGGTTTACAAAATGAAATGATTGGAATTTGACAGAAGTTGTAATATTGCATATCGTTACCTTCGAAGAAGCTGCTCAGATTAACAGATATAGACATGTAGAATTGATCTAATCATATGAGTATTAACTGTTCTTTTTCAATAGCTAATGCATTTAGTAGTATAGTCATTTTAACTATCTTATATATACCTATATATAAATTTATGCCTTTTTCCTTTTCCCTTCTTTCTTTCCTCCTTTCCCCTTAGAATATCTCTTGTTGTCTTTAAAATAACTGCCAGTATCATAAGGCCTAATATAATCAAACAAAATAGTTCAGAATAAAACCAATAAAGAATAAAAGAATGGTCACAGAAAAGAGAATCAAAAAGCAAAAGGGACCAACAAACAACAACAACAAATTTGATACTGTAACATTATAGGTTTACAAAATGAGATGATTGGAATTTGACAGTGGTTGTAACATTATATCATTACCTTCAAAGGCATTGCTCAGATTGACAGCTATAGACATGTAAAATTGATCTAATCATATGAGTATCAACTGTTCTCTCTTGATAGTTAATGCATTTATTAGTATATTCATTTTAACCACATAAATCTATGTCTTTTTCCTTTTCCCCTCCTTCTTTCCTCCTTTCCCCTTGTAATACCTCTTGTTATCTTCAAAATAACTGCCCATACCATCAGCCTAATGTAATCAAACAAAATAGTACAGAATAAAACCAAAAAAGGATAAAACAATGGATGCAATACATAGTAATACAACCTTGATTTCTACAATGCCTCATATTATCTTCTAAGCAATTGCCTAAATCATCTGTTATAATACAATCAAACAAACCAAAATAGGCTAAAATCACTCAAAACAGAACAATGAAAGCAATACAGGGTTTCAAAACAAGGTGATCAAATATCAAGAAAGGCTACCCTAATATATTTTGTTACATTTGAAATAGCTGTCTATGTCATCATATAATAATAAAATTAGGCAGGTCGAGATAGAATGAGATCAAACTAAACAGCTCATTGAAGACATTATGGACTCAAATCCTGATGATGGATTATTCAATTGTCTACCCTGCTCGGTGATATCTCTCTGCTGCTGTTTCTGGAGGTGTGGACTTTTTTCTCTCTCTCTAAAATGTCTTTCAGTATTCTTTGTAGGATTGGCTTGGTTGTCATAAATTCCTTTAGTTGTTCTTTGTTGTGGAAGTATTTTTTTTTTTTTTCAGCACTGGGGATCGAACTCACAGCCTTGCACCTGCCAGGCAGGTGCTTAAGCTGCTGAGCCAAACTCCCAGCCCTGGTTTTTTGAAGCAGGGTCGCACTATGCAGCTCAGGCCGGCCTTGTGCTCGCGTTGTAGCCCAGGCTGGCCTCGAACTCACAATGCTCCGCCTACTTCAGCCTCCCGTGTGCTGGGATTAAAGGCGTGCACCACCACGCCCGGCTGTTCGTGGAAGTATCTTGTTTCTCCATTAATTTTGAAAGATAATTTTGCAGAGTACATCAATCTGGGTTGGAAGTTGTTTTCTTTCAGGGCTTGAAATACTTCAGTCCAAGCTCTTCTTGACCTGATGGTTTGTGTTGAGAAGTCTGTTGTGATTCTGATGGGTTTTCATTTGTAGGTGATCTGTTTTCTTTCTCTAATAGCTTTTAATATTCTGTTTTTGTGTTGAATTTCTGGGATCTTGATTATTATAAGTCTGGGTATAGGTATATTTTGGTTATGTTTAGCTGGAGTTCTATATGCTTCACTTATCTGAAAGTCACTTCCTGTTCCCATGCTTGAAAAGTTTTCTGAAATTATTTCTGTAAATAGGAGTTTAATTTGATTTGTATTGACCCCTGCTTTTTCACTCACACCTTTTATTCTTAAGTTATGTTTCTTTGGGTTGTCTTGCAGACATTGTATTGTTACTTCCAGGTTTTTTGGTATTTTTAAGAGATCTTTCCTTTCATGATCACAAGCTGCAAACCTGTCTTCAAAGTTTGAAAGTCTATCTTTAGTTTCTTTCAAGTGGTTTTGCCAACTTTCATTGGAGTTTTTGATTTCCTGGTTATCTCTTTGAATCTGTTTCATGTATTCTAAATCTTTTTTGTATGGTTCATTCAAGGTTTCCCTCATTTTTCTATGCTTCATTTTTTCAATCTTTAAAGTTGCCTAGCTGTTCTTTTATTATGTTTTTCATTTCTTCTTTTAGTTGAGTTAGTAGTTCTGTTCTAATTTCTTTTATAGCCTCGTGAAGTTTCTTTACTCCGGTTGCCATTGCCTCAGAAGCTTCAGTTGTGGAACTCCCCATCTCTTCTGCGTTTGCATCTCTTGGGCTTGCTCTGCTTGAATTGGAGGCCAGAGACTGCCTTTCGCTTCTTTGTCTTGACGTATCCCTGGGTTCTTCTGGGAGAATGGGTACTGGGGACCCAGGCACTTCTTGCATTGGCCACAATTTCTCTGAAGTGAGACTGGTTCTTCTAGCCAGTGCTGATTATGGATATCTGATGTTTGCCACTGTGGGCACTGTTACAGCACTATCTGCTGCCTTTCCCCAGCCCACCTTGGCTCCCTGATGGCTGGTGGGGTGTGTGCAGGGGCTGCCACCACCTGTGAACCTGGGTCGGTCACCCGTGGACTCTCTACCACCACCCCTGGAGTGCGCACAGAGCCACCATCTCCAGACCAATCCAGTCACCCACAGGGACCCTCTGAGGTGGCCCTCAGTATGTGCATGGGAGCAAGGCTGAGCCTGAGCAACCTCTATGGGTCTGCACCCAGCTAGGAGTCCCCAGCCCAACTCCAAGATGTCTCCCCACCAATCTCCTCCTCATGCGGGAGGGTGAGGACCTCTGCACTCAACGTTCTCCAGGTCTGCTCCCCCTGTCCACTGCCACTCTCCTCCAATGCTGCCTCTCTCAGCAGAGGCCTCTGGGGTGGCCACCACTGCGGCACCTTGATCGCTTGTCCCCAGGTTCCAGCAGGTTGTCTCACACAGTGGGTCCAGCTCCGGGCAGAGGTGCCGCCAGCTACCACCTTCTTTGAAGTTGTTTCTTTACTTCAGTTGTCATCACCTCAGAGACTTTAGTTGTGGGACTCCCGACCTCTTCTGCATTTGCTTGGATTGGAGGCCAGAGACTGCCTTTTGCTTCTTTGTCTTGACATATTCCTGGGTTGTTCTGGACAAGTGTGTACCAGGGATCTTGGTATTCCTCGTGCTGTCTGTAATTTCTTTGAGGTTAGACTGGTTCTTCTAGCCAGTGCTGATTGTGGATATCTGATGGTTTCCACTGGGTGTGCTGTTATAACGCTGTCCGCTGCCTTTCCCCAGCCTAACTCGGCTCTCCAATGTCTGGCACAGTGCATGGGGGCGGGGCTGCCACCTGGGAACCTGGACCAGTTATCTGCGAAACTTCCACTATCACCCCTAGGGCATGTGTGGAGCTGTAGTCTCCAGACCGAGCTGGTCACCCACTGGGACCCTCCAGCGCTTGGTCGGAGCAATTTCCATGGGATTGTGCCCAACTAGGAGTGACTCTGGCCCCAAAATGGCTGCCAGTCCCTTGCTCTTCCTCGCCTGTGATTGTGGTTTGCTGCACTCACCTTCAGCCAGGTTAGTCCTCCAGGCCTGCTCCACCTGTCCACTGCTGCCTCTCTAGGCAGAGGCCTCCAGGGTCACTGTGGCTGCCACAGTCGCAGCACTTTGTTCGTGCATCCCCAGGTTACAGCAACTCCTTTCACAGAGTGGGTCTGGCTCTAGGAAGAGGTGCCACCAGCCCCACCTTCTTTGTTTGAGTGTTTCTTTCTACTCTT
>RJWM01040155.1:0-15693 GCA_004363535.1 Dasyprocta punctata
TCACACTAGCTAGTGATAGTAGGGCACTTGCCTCATATGCACACAATTCCCTGAGTTCAAACCCAAGCACTGAAAAAAAAATATGGCAAGAAAACTAACTCCTCAGATATCAAATCTCAGGAGGCTGAGGCAGGAGGATTGCTGCAAATCTGAGGCCAGCCTGGGCTATATAGTGAGTTCAAGGCCAGTCTGAACTACACAGCAAGACCTTGTCAAAAAAGAGAGAGAGAGAGAGAGAGAAAAGAAAGAAAACTAACTACCCAACCAATTGGTTCACTGTCTAATTCCTCCTTACTATTACTTACTAGTTTCCTGGTGTAGACCCTCACCACTTTTCTTGAGGACTTCTGCTATAGTTGGAATGTTTGTCCCATCCAAAACTCTCATTAAAACTCAGTTTTCTGGCTGTGTGTGGTGGCACATTCCTGTAATTCCAGTACTTGGGAGGCTGAGGCAGGAGGATCACTTCAAGTTTGAGGTCAGCCTGGGGTACATAGTGAGTTCAAGGCAGGCTGAACTACATACATAGCGAGATCCTGTCTCAAGAAACAAAAAGCAAAACAAAACAAAAAACAAACAAAAAGCTCAGTTGTCTTTGTGGTAGGCCCTTTGGAAGGTGGGATTAATTAATGATTTTGTACCTGGCCCTGGCCTTCTGACACTCAAGGAGTAACCCTTTCTCAACAGCAGGGGATGCAGTGTGTAAAGTACCATCTTGGCATCATCAGACACCAAACGGGTCAGCGCCTGGACCTCAGACTTCCCAGCTGCCACAAGGAGCTGATAAATTTCTATTGTCCATAAATTACCCACTCTTTTAGGTAATGGACTAAGACATAAAATGGATTAAGACAACTTTTCGGCCTCTCAGGCTCCTCGCTGTTCTCTCCAAAAAGCCATCTTCCACAGAGTCCAGGTCATTCTTCTAAAATGCAGATTTGTGCCTTGTCCCTAATTGAGACAATTTTAGGGCCTGGGCACAGCTTTGAGCTCCCCCAAGTGAGCACGACCTGGCTCCTGCCTCTTGCCCTGCTGAGGGCCCACACCCAGCATCGTCTGACGTCACTCCTGGCAGGCTTCGGCATCTCTGCCTCACTCGATGCTGCTGCTTTTGCCAAGGACACCTCAGCCCTGGCTTTCCTGTCTGCTACCTTGTACATTAATGTTAAGCAGGTTAGTAGTGGGGGAGTACTTGCCTAGTGTGCGATCACTCCAACACCACGCAAGTGTGCATAAGCACAGGCACACGCATGGGTTTAGACCTGCGTCACCTCCTTCCAGCAGCCTCTTCTCTTCCTCAGGCTGAGTCAGATTCCTCCTAAGGCTCATCTCACCCAACTCGCTGGGCTGCAAGCCAGTGGCTTACCTGGCCTCTTTCAGCCACTATCTCCTGGCTTCGAGTTTTGAAGCATGAATGAGCGAGTGACTCCAAGGTTTGGTTCATTTGCATCTGAGCATCTCAAAGCAGCAGTGAAGCTCCTTGCATGGTCAAGGCCAGTCATTCCCTACAGGTCTGTGGAAGTTGCCTCTCAGTGGCTGAGGTGGGGTGGGTTTCCAGAAGATTACAGCTGCTAATTGGACTGAAACACCCCGTCCTACTGGATTATGTTATTTACTCGTATTCGTTTATTGTTATAGTGCAGTGAGTCAAACCCATGGCCTCATGCATGTCAGACAAGTACTCTACTATTGAACCATAGACCCCAGCCCTCTGCCAGATTATTGTGAAGCAAATTACCGAGATCAAATCGCTCTGCCCATAATATTTCCATGCCTATCTCAACAAGATAAAGGCTCTTTTTCAAACACACAGCACCTAGGAAGACAGGTGCCGCTGGTACTGAAATGCACAAAGGTCTGCTGCCAGCGTCCTGATCGGTGACCTCTCCGCAGCCCAGCGCAGCTCACGCCCTGCTGGGGAGAAGGGGAAAAGCTAGAAGGGCCCGCCCAGGCTGACTTGGTGCATAGGTAGCAGGAAGTTCTGCTCAGGCATGTGGCAACTCGTTAGGAAACCTGCGGCACTGACTGACGGACAGACGAACAGCTCCGGAGGACAGATGGCTGCCAGGAGGGGTGCCCCGATGATGAGGCTGCCCATGTGTCTCATTTTCCTCTCAGTCTGGAGAGTCGCCAGTGCTGAAACAGGTAGGGTGGCAGGGCTCCCCAGATGGTTTTGTTTTGTGCTATGCACTGTGATCTGGGCTGCTGCAAGCTGCTCACAGAGAGCCCAAAGTGCTGCTGAAAAGAGCAAGACAGGGAGGCAGGGAGGCAGGGAGGCAGGGAACAGGGACTTAGCCAGGCGACCACGGCCACAAAGGGTGCTGTTGAGCCTGAAAACAGAGTCGGGGTGAGAACCAACCCCGGGCAGGACACTGGCTGTCTAAGGGCTTGGTGCACAAAAGCCAGCTGATGTGTAGAGGTAGTAGGTGGCAGGACAGATTCATAAACTCATTTGAAAACCATTGGTTGAAGGTCAAGGGCACAGCGGAGAGGTATTAGTGGTAAACCAGGACAAGCCCTGGGTTCAATGCCCACCCAACACACAAAAAAATTGATTAGGGGTCTTTTATTCTGGGCATTATTCTAGGGCTCAGGAAGAAGGCGGAGAAGAAAACAAAGTCCTAATCCTTACAGCACATTCCTTCAACAGGGGGAGAAATGAATTTAAAAAATGTAAACAAGTGAAATGTATAGTATTCCAGGAGACAAGTGTTTCAGAAAATTTGCACTGTTTTGTTTTGATTGGCTTTGTTCTGTTTTATTTTGTTTGGTTTCATTCTCTTTAAAATATGCTTTCATTCTTTTCTTTTGATCGGTTTTATTCTGCTTAGTTTTGTTTGATTTTATTACGTCTGCTGATGTGGACAGCTATTTTGAAGAAAAAAGAGGCATTATGGTAGCAATCATTGATTGTCTATTATCTTGTTTTTAAATTCTGTATCGCTTTCATTATTCTGTTCTGACTAGCTTTATTCTGTTTTGTTTGGTTTTATTCTCCTTTAAAACAAAAAAAAAGTTTTTTCTCATTGTTGTGACAAAGTTCTAAAGGATATTTCAATGGGTATAACTCACCTGAACCTTGCATTTGCTTTTTGTTAGTATATTCTAGTGTGATTTTGCAGAAGTGCTATTTTTATTGTTTTTATTGTAATATAATGAATTTTGCTATTTCAGATCTCTTACTACATACTAATAACTTTTTCAGCTTTTATTATCAGACTCTAATATTTATGCCTTTAAATAAAACTTTGCAAGATTGTAGGCTAATATTGCTGTTGAAAGTTTGCTTGACGAAAAACAATGAAAATGAATCATGTACTTAAAACAACTGAAGTCAGAAATTTTATGAGTTGAAAGGTGTTAGACTCTGGCGTGGAGAGTGTAATGTCACTGATTTTGCTATGTCGGAATTTTGATCAGCCTAGTTATCTAAGAATCTTCTGGCTCCCTGGCATGTTGCAGCTGTGACTCTTTCCCTTTGTCTCTGAAATAACTATCTTCAATACTGTGTATCCAGGAGAGAATGTTTTTTGTTTTCATATTAGTAAATCACTTATGAGTTTCATTACTTGTTAAAACGATACTAAATATATATTAATATTAATGATGCTAAATATATATTAAAGCACTTATGGTTGTTTATCTGCTTGAATAAAGTCATACCAGTCATCAATTTGTAAAAAAAAAAATTATTATTATTTTTTTTGGCTTTTTGAGACAGGGTCTCGTTATGCAGTTCAAGCTGGCCTTGAGCTCACTTTGTAGCCCAGGGTGGTCTTGAACTTGCAATGATCCTCCTGCCTTAGCTTCCCAAGTGCTGGGATTACAGGCATGAGCCACACACCCAGCTCAATTTGTAAAATATTTTAAATCAGACATATAAAAAGAAAAGTCAGTGTAGCTTAAAAAACAAAACAAAAAAAAAGGTGTTACAGAAAATGAGAAAATGGAATAGGGAAGTAGAGAGTGTGGGGAGCGAGGCACGCACTGGATGGCCAGAGAACAGCTAGGCGACACTTCAATAAGCTGTGAGGTGGTGAGGGAGAGCCCACTGCGGTGGCGGGGGTGTACATGAGCAGCAAGGGAGCCAGTGTGGCCCCAGGGGAGTGGGCTGGGGGTTGGGGGAGGGCAGCAGGACAGGGGTGGGGCGGCTCCAGCTCACAGGTAGCTGAGGCCGCTGCTCAGAGTGAAATGGGAGCATCATTAGCGGGTTTGGGGCAGAGCCATCATGTGACCTGATTTGAACAGTTGCCCTGAGAAGAGCCGTCATATGGTCAAGGGCGAGTGAGCAGGTTTCGAGTTTTAGCACGGAAAATTCAGTACCTTGTGCTCTCCATCAGACCTGGCGGATGGGGATGCATGGTCATCCTGGTAGAGGACAAGCTGCAAAACCAGCCAGGAGGCTCCTGCCATTGTCATGCAGTGGGACAGGCGGGACCCGGAGCAGGGAAGTAGGAGCAGGGTTGCAGGAAGTGCTCTGATCTGAACAAGATTTGTGGACGGTTGGGGCTGATAGAAAACAGGGAATCAGCCTGAGTCCAAGGTTTTCAGTTTCAGCAGCCAGGAGACACCTGTCCTTTGCCGAGGTGGGGGAAGGGGCTTAGTCCTCTTTAGCTGGAGTCTGAGGGTCAGTGGCCCTTCAGAAGCTCCTCTGATCAGTCCCCTTTCTCAGACACTACCCAAGAGCAAAGCGTTCTGCTGGTACAGCTGAGCACCCCCGAAGCCAGGAGCCCAAAGTGGAACGCCTGGGAAGGACTCAGCCCCTGCCACTCAAGGGACAAGCCCTGAGAGGACTGTGCCAGTCCCTGTAGGAGCGAGTGGCTCGGGGGAGGCTGAGAACGGAAGCCCTAATGCACCCTGGAGACAGACACCCCAGGTCTTCTCTGGGAGTCCTGGCATTGCTAGTCTGGCTGGTTGCTTGGGAATGATTGAGAGAATCTTCCAGCCCCTCATGCTTTCATTGAAAAATACGTTTTCTTAGAAATCCAAATGCCAATGAGTGTTCCCAGGCCAGCCCAGAGTTTGCGGTTAAAAAGTCACCCTTCTCAAATACAAAAAGATGTTTTTTGCAGTTTTTTTTTTTTTTTTTTTTTTTTTTTAACAGCACCAGCGATTGAACTCACAATCTCACACTTGCCAGACAGGCGCTTAAGCCACTGAGCCAAACTCCCAGACCTGATTTTTTGAGGCAGGGTCACACTACGTAGCTCAGGCTGGGCTTGCACTTGCGTTGTAGCCCAAGCTGGCCTCAAACTCACAATGCTCCTCCTACCTCAGCCTCCTGAGTGCTGGGATGAAAGGTGTGCGCCACCACACCCAGCTTGTTGCAGCATTATTTTGTGAAAAATTGCTAACAAAAATGAAGTAACCAAATAGACTATGACATAACCATTTGGTGGAAAAGTTTCAAGACTTGGTTTCAATACAGCAAACTTAAAAACAATAAGTATATTTTCTAAGGACTTATTATGTGCCAGGCACTGCTAAAACTATTTTTACATAGCACTCTTACAATAGCCTTGTAAAGTATTGTCATTCCCATTTATAGACTGAACTTCACAGAAGTAACTAGCTCAAGGTTACACATCTGGTAAGTGTCTAAGACTGGACAGGAATCGAGTTTGTCTAAACACATTCTGTTTACAATATAGTGCTGTTTGGGACGGGGATTTGGCTCAGTGGCTCAAGCACTTACCTCTTAAGCATGAGGTCGTGAGTTTGAGCCCCAGTACAAAGGAAAAAAAAAAATTAAAAAACATATATAGTGCTGTTAAAAGCAAATCACTAAGGAAAACAGCACAAGGAGTTCATACCTATTTATTCAGCACTTACTTAGGATTTTGTACTAAGTGCCTGATACAGGCTGTCCTTTTAAAACTTGTTTTGAAAAGTGTAAGGGAAATTTTTTTTGTCTTTTTTTTTTTTTTTTTTTGAGATAAGGTCTTCCTGTGTTGCCTGGGCTGGTCTTGGACTCCTGGGGTCAAGTGATCCTCCTAGCTCATTTGTATGAATACCTAGGACTATAGGTGCACCCAGCTCCATCTGATTGGATAGATCTTGTAAAGTAGGTACTGTTATCATTACATCCATTTTGCAGATGTGGAAAATGAGATTCAGGGCACAGACATCTGCCCGGGGTCCCGCAGTGAGGAAGTGACAGGACAAAGGCTGTGCTCAGCTGCTGTAAGCTTCATGCTGTTTCATGTGTCCTCAGGACGGTGAGCTTTATAGACATTGTCTATCTTCCAGACCTGCTGGAATGTACATCTCCCATGGATAATTTTAAAACAGGAGCATTTAAAAAGCATGCTATGGCACCTGCAAGGTTTTTCAGATCCCAGGTCTTCCAGAAGTACAGACGCCGGTCAGACAGTGGCCATGCCTGCTTTGCATAAAACTGTCTTCTACCTCCACCTTCCTTAGCCAAGAGCTTAGGTGGGGCCCTGACTTCCTGCCTTCTCCTCCCACACCAATGCTGTACAACACTCTCTACTTATTCCTCAGCTTCAAACGGCAGAGAAACAAACAGGTTCTTCTGGTGGGTCACCATGGTAGGAAAGCCATCCCCTAAGGCTGAGCAGGGGCTAAGGGAGTAGGACTGGCTGGGAGAGGGAACACGAGTGCCCCCTAGTGTTTAGTGTGAGCCTCAGCTTCCTCCCCTGTACAATGGGAATGATGATGTCACCAGTGCGGCCTCGGTAATACCTCACTTGGAGCAGGCCCATGGTCCCGGCATGGGAAAGCTGAAGCAGGAGGATTACAAACATGGGGGCCAGCCTGGACTATAAAGTGAGATCCTGCCTCAAACAAACAAGCTCCTAACTTGGGGACCTGTTAGCAGTACGTGTTGGGTTTAGCAAGGGAGCCCCGTATCTTTGGGAAACCCTTAGTTTACAGAGGAGGAACCACAGTCCAGGTGCTTTGTGATCCTTGCTCAGCATCAACAGCAAGGGGCTGCAGTAGGGAGGAGATGGCTTTGTGGTGTGGATTAACCACACTGACAGATGGGAGTCTTGGAATTGCAGGGAGTGAGATCAGGGAGAGCCCTCAGACTACATTGCTCAGTGCACTGATCTTACCCCTCTGGAGGAGATAGGAGAAGACAATATAAACCAAAGCCCAAGTGGTAGAGCAGCCTTAGGAATGAGTCCAGGTTGGTTTGCCTCCCCCCCCCATAACCGGTGCCCTATAAAAGAGAACTTTTTATCTGCACAGCCGTCTCTTTGCTGTGGGTATCTCACTCTCACTTTACAGATGAGGAAACTGAGGCTTGGCCAGGGAAATTCCTTGCTCAAGCTGCAATTGCCAGCCAGGCATGGTGGTACATGCGTGGAATCCTAGGAGGCTGAGGCTGAGGCTGGAGTCTGCCATGAGTTCGAGGCCAGCCTGGGCTACATAGTGAGTTCAAGGCCAGGCTGGACTGCATAATGAGACCCTGTTTCAAAAAACAAAACAAATCAACTGGCAGTTGCCCACGTGGAGGAGCCATGACTCAAAAGATTTCCCCGAGGCCAAAATTCATGCATATCCTTTCAAAAGCAGCACACTGCTTCAATCCAGGAAACCGAGGTCCTCTGCTGGTTCTGCCTTTGAATTTTTTTTTTTTTTTTTGTAGCAGGAATCAAACTCAGGACCTCGTGCTTGCCAGGCAGGCCCTGCACCACTGAGCTATATCCCTGGCCCCTGCCTTTGAATTCTGATACAACCCCAAGTGAATCTCACCCAGTGTGTGAACCAAAAACAGTACTGTTCAGCAGAATCCCCGGGGGACACTTCCTGTACAATAGCGTCCCTCAGCAGGCCCATGAGAGTGGACACCTAACAACAGCACCTCTCAGGAGGTCCAGTGAGGATGGGCTAGGCAAGCATTCACCAGGAAATGCGGTGTCCCGTGGTGCAGGGAGGGGTTTTATAACCTAAACCACAGAACAGTGTTGTTCTTCACTGTTTCCTTGTGTGACCAGTCATCCAAGGGACAGCTGACAGCATCCTGGAAGGAAGGCAGCTCCTGTGATGATGCCAGCTTGCCCACTTCCTGGTGTTCCTCGGATAGTGCTTGTCTGAACATTGTGGTTCTGACCACTCATAAGGTCCCCTTGTCTTGGGAACATAAAAGGAACCCAGTTCTAAATGCCCTAGTGTTTTTCAGGGATGATATAAAGTATTTCACAATGTTGTTGTCATGCTGCGCAGATACAGTGCTTGGTGCAATGTCTGGCATTCAGTAGGTGCTGAATAAGTGAGAAGAGCTTTTCTCTTTTCTCTGACACCCACGAGCTCACCTCTAGCTACTTTAAGCCTTCCTTATGTCCTAGGAATGACTTCGGGAGTTTCCCCAAACACAAATCATAGTAAAATAATCCATGTTGTATAAGATTTAAGTGAAAAAAAATTTTTTTTGGTACCAGGAATTGAACTCAGGACCTTGTGCTTGCCAGCCAGGTGCTTTGCCACTGTGCTATGTCCCCACCCTATTTGGTTTTTTTTTGTTTGTTTGTTTTGGTATAGGGGATCAAACTCACAACCTCATGCCTGCCAGGCGGGTGCTTACGCCACTGAGCTAAATCCCTGGCCCTGTTTGTTTGGTTTTTTTTTTTTTGAGACAGGGTTTCACTATGTAATTTAGGCTGGCCTTGAGCTCTCTTTGTAGCCCAGGCTGGTCTTTGAACTTGCAAGAATCCTCCTGCTTCAGTCTCCCGAGTGCTGGGGTTACAACTGTGCACCAGGTTTTAATGAATTTTTATGTGTTGCTTTTAAAATGAATTCTTGATTTTCACAGCATAGCCTCTTTCCTGTACTTTTGGAGTCAATGTGTTTTTTTTTAGGCCTCAGGTACTTTTGTAGGCGTGGCAAAGCTACTCGACTCTGCGCCTTGTGTGTGTCATCACCAATGGAAAAGGGGATCTAGAGGCTTCCTCTGGGCACAGAGAAGGAGGGTAAAGGGGTTTTTATCTAAGTAGAGTGCCCTGTTCCCACAGCCTGTCTGCTTCTCCTGAGCCAGGGGTTGTTGCAGGTCACAATGTGGTACGTTGGGACTTTCCTCTACAGCCCATTTCATGGTCACTCCCTTATTTGATGCTCTCAGGACAGGCAAAATGTCAATAACTTCAAGCCCAGTGAGGCCAACTGACTTGGCCAAAGTCCCTCAGCCTGGATGAGAAACCAGATAGCTCCCCCCACCCTGTCCTGGTGCTCAGGACTTCTCCAGCATATGCTGGTTAGTACTGGACTCCTTGGTGGAGGGCTTGGGTCCTCATCATCTGCAATCAATTTCATAGAAATCTGTGGTGCTAATTCTTTTGTGGGTAGCATATTTCTATTACAGCAGCCACTTCTCCAAGGTTCAAGTAAACAGGTATGACAACATTATGTCTCAGCTTTGCAGTCTGAGAAGTCAGGGCTTGAGCCTCAGTCTTCTTATCAGTCAAGTGAGCATAAGAATCCCCACCTCAGTTGGGCACAGTGGTATGCGCCTGTGGTCCGATCTATTGGGGAGGCTGAGATGGGAGGATTGCTTGAGCCCAGGAGTTTGAGGATACTATGGGCAACACAGTTAGATCCTATTTCAATAAAAGGGGGTGGCACAAAGGATTTAGAGGCCCTGGGTTCCATCCCCAGTGCTGATAAACAATCTCCACCTTGCAGAATGGCTGAAATGATGAAGTAAAATAAGCAGGCAAAGGCCCAGGCGCCTGCCAAAGACTTCCTGTTCTAGTTGTCCTCCACCAA
The DNA here is from genome assembly GCA_004363535.1 of Dasyprocta punctata. NCBI lineage: Eukaryota > Metazoa > Chordata > Mammalia > Rodentia > Dasyproctidae > Dasyprocta > Dasyprocta punctata. The sequence continues at coordinate 9,730 of RJWM01040155.1, forward strand.
GTGGGAGTACACACACCGCACACCTTCCACATTGCAGGCACTGTTCTAGGTGAGGACACATAGAAGAGCAAGACAGGCTGCATGCTCGAATGAGCTGACGTGGCACACAGGAAGGATGATAAAGCAACGAGGTCAATTCATCTCCACAGAACACGAAGCAGCGAGGCCATAACCAACTGGCCAGGAAGGCTGAGGTGGGGCAGGGAAGGCGTCTCTGGGGAGGTGATCTTTGCCCTGAGCCCTCAGCGAGGAGAAGCAAGCTGATGACGTGGGGAGGACTGGGCAAGGCTGTGAGGGTGGCAAGGTAAGAGACCCAGAAGAGACTGAGTAGCAGCTGAGGTCCATTGCGGTGAGGGGACTGGAGGCCTGGGAGGTGGAGCCACCTGCAGGGACCCTGAGGTCTCTGCTGTTCTTTCCACTATCCTGGCTGCTCCTGGAGTCAGGCCCTCTGGGACACACACACACACACACACACACCCCACTTCCACCCACAGGAAGCGCCGGGGAGCTGTGCAGTTTCAGTTCTACACACTGCCTAGGAACCGACCCCTTCCAGGAGTTTCTGGAATGCAGAAACGTTCATTGCTGGCTGATGTCACACTGCTCAGTTTGTGGTCAGTTGAAAAACAACCTCCTGGAGGCTGGGGTCTTTGAGGAAGCAAGGGGACCCCACCCTGGAGAGAAGGCAAAGGCTTGGCCACCCCAGCCTGAGGTGTGGGTGCAGGCGCAATCCAGGCACAGCAGCTGTTCGGGGGCCTGGCAGCCAGCCTCGGTTCCCTGGGGTGACAGATGTTGATGAAGCGACCCAGAAAGAGGAGGAGGAAGTGACAGCAATGGTGAAGGGTGAGGAAACCCCAGACTTCACCGTCTTAGCCAGAAACAGTGTTGGCAGGCAGAGGCAATAAGCAGTGATTGAACAGCTTGTGCCCCGTACCATGCTGGGTAATCCCGCCCATCGCGCTGTGTGTTGCCAGTTTCTCTGGGTCTGTTTCCCTCTGTTTGGCATTTCAGCTTCCCTTGCTTTGGAGTTGAGTCCAGGTTTTGGTCAACTGCTTCAGTAAACAGGGCTACTCTCAGTGCTCTAGCTGTCACCCTGAATCCGGAACCACTAGTGGGGACACCCACAGGAGAAATTATACTCCTTCCTCTGGTCTAGTTCTCTGAGTTTCAGTTTTGCACATATTCTCTAAGTTTTTGCTGGTATTCATTGGTGAGATCTTCCAATTCATTTAGGGTATAAGCTTCCTCTTCCCAGATCAGATTTCTTTTTTTCTTTTCTTTTCTTTCTTTCTTTTTTCTTTTTTCTTTTCTTTTCTTTTTCTTTTTTCTTTTCTTTTCTTTTTTTTTTTTTTTTTTTTTTTTTTTTTTTTTTTTTTTTTTTTTTTTGGTCTTTTTGAGACAGTTTCACATACAGTTCAGACTGACCTTGAGCTCACTTTGCAGCCTAGGCTGGCCTCTACCTCACAACAATCCTCCTGCCTCAGCCTCCCCGACTGCTGAGATTACAGGCATGTGCCACCATACCTGGCTCAGATCAGATTTTTGTATGCATTTCACTGGCACATGACAGGATCTGGCTCTGACAATGGGCTTAGAGAGTGACTTAGCCTGGCCAAGGTCGCACAGCTCACACGTGGCCCCAGAGCCCGTGCCCTGCTCAGAGTGTCTGGAGGGTCACGCGGCCCAATCCTTCATGTTACTGTGGGGGCTGGAGCAAAGCTGTCCTTTCCTCTGCTCTGCGCAGGGTAAAACCATGCTGTGGGCTATGGTGCCCTGAACCTGGGCACCCTTAGGAGGCCTCAGCCACCTGTGCAGCACCCCTGCTCCCACAGGGCCCCTCCTCATCCAGGCTCCGGGCAACCGGCACTGAAGAAGCCTCTCTCCCCCTGCAGGGAAGTTTTGGCACATCTCCGACCTGCACCTTGACCCCAACTACACGGTATCCCAAGACCCCCTCCAAGTGTGCCCCTCGGCTGGTTCCCAGCAGGTGTACAACGCGGGCCCCTGGGGCGACTACCTCTGTGATTCTCCGTGGGCCCTCGTCAACTCTTCCGTCTATGCCATGAAGGAGATCGAGCCGAATCCAGACTTCATTCTCTGGACAGGGTGAGAGCAGTCGTGGTGGCGTCTCCCTCTTTGCTGGGTCCCTGTACCCTCTTTGTCTCCTCTAATCCTCCCATCATCCCTGTTTCAAAGACTTATGTAATTTGCCCAAGGGGCCCTGGTTGATGCCAAAGACTGCCCATGGCCTCTAGGTCCTCTGAAAACAACCCTCACTGAGGTCGGGGATGTAGGCGTGGGCTGCCTGGGCACCCAGAGAAGCCCTTGGGTTTAAGCTGGGGATGGATACTGGGGCCACTGCCCCTGAGGTTAGGGATGTCAACTGTCCTGATCGGCTGCCCAGTGACCCTGAAGAGCACTCACTGGTCAGGATAGAGACTCCATCTCTACTTCTCTTCCAGGAACACTGCTGGGAGTGTCGGGGATGTAGCTCAGTGGCACAGTGCCTGCCTGACAAGTGCAAGGTCCCAAGTTCAATTCCCGGTACCTCCCCCCCCAAAAAAAAAAGAACACTGTTTATGGCCTTCATCTTCCTTGGAACTTTCCCTCTCGTCACTCCAGGCTCCCTGGTCCCTTCTGCTCACGTGGCAGGTCGACCTGTCACATGCCCCGCCCTGGGCTGGTACTGGAGAACTGAGACAGCGGAGAGGCCAGCTTGTGGGTGATGCACACAGGCCCATTGATGGTCACATCCCAGAGAGGAGAGAGTGCCCCCTGGAGGACATGGGGGCTTCATGGTGCTCTTGACCCAGAACTTCCTACAGGAAGTGGTGAAGCAGGGGGCTGGTAAGGAAAGTTGAAGTAGCTTGGACTTGGTACTTCCTCGGCTGGCCTCAGTGGATTCTTCTGGAAGGCAGGGTGAAACCCGTGGCACCCTAGCTGTCTTACACTGTGACATAAAAGTGCCCAAGAATGACCCTCGAATGGACCCTGTCTTAGTTACTTTTTTCTTGCTGGGACAAAATATCCAACATCCGTAAGTTAAAAGAGGAGTTGTTTATCTCAGCTCGCAGTTTGTAGAAGTTTCAGTCTGTAATCGACTGGCTCCCAGGCAGGGAGGCATGGCCGACTGGCACTGCAGAGGAGAAATAGTCCATGCAGGGCAGGAAAGAGGGCAGCAAGAGGCAGCAGCATCAAGCCTCCTTTTCATCTTTATCCCATCCAGGCTTCAAGCCTACTAACCCAGCCGGGGTGGGCCTGGCCATTATTCACACCCAAAACTGTGCTAACCCAATTTAGTTGCCACACAGCCGTAGTCCCAGTATCACACCGTGGGTTCAGCCACCTCTGAAGAGCCCTACCTATGAGCACATGAGGCTTTGAGGGGCCATCTAGACACAACCATCATAGACCCTGTGGTTGGCAGGGAAAAGGCAAAGGCTAGGAAATGTGACAAAGTCTCAGGAGGGGCCTGGACAGGCTTGGCTTCCTTGGGCCCAGGAATCAATCTAAGAAAAGGGTGAGCTTTAGTCTATGACCTTGGACACCGGCTTCCTGGAGGATTTTGCTGGGGAAGCCTCTGATTTCTCTGAAGTGGAGGCCCTGATGGAGTAGCATTCGGAAAGATGTGATCTCTCTGGTAAAAGCTTTGGAGAATTCACAGTTCTTTCATAGATGCACAATTCTTCTGGAAACTCACTGGGACTTTGCAGATTTATATGGCACTGGATGTGATCAATGATCTCTTGGACCCTTTATAATTCTTCACTTATAAAGAAAATGGACATCTCTGAGACAGCTGCAATCCCTTTGAGGAAAATTTGAAGAAACTGGATGTATTTAACTAATTATTTTTGGTACTAGGAATCAAACTTAGGACCTTGTGCTTGCCAGGCAGGTGCTTATGCCCCTGAGCTACATCCCCGGCCCTGGCTGTGTTTTAACTCTTTTTTTTTTTTTTTGAGACAGGGTCTCACTGTATAGTTCCAGCTGGCCTTAAACTCACTATGTAACCCAGCCTGGCCTCAGCTCACAGTGATCCTCCTGCCTCAGTCTTCCAAGTGTTGGGATTACAGGCACGTGCCACCATACCCAGCCTGGATGTGTTTTCTATTAGACAATTAGATCCCTGAAAGTAGAAAATAAATTGGAATTTTGTCTCATGGTTTCCGGTTCCTGACCTGCCCCTAGAAGTCATCAGGGATAAATAGCTCCTCTCTTGGCCCTAACTAGGGTATGAGAGATGTGTCCTAGGGCTGGAATGACTGCATTCAAATTTTGGTCCCACCTTTTCCTAGTCCTGTACATTTACGTACAATTCCTAGCTTTATTGTGCATCCTGTGTCTGTCAAAGAGACAAGGATGTCGCTCAGTGGCAGAGCACTTGCTTACTATGCATGAGGCCCTGGGTTTAATCCCTAGTATGACAGGAAAATGAAAAATTAATTTAGTGCACAGTTCTAGAGATCCAAAGGCACGGTGCTGGCAAGTGCTTAGGTCTGGTGAGGGGCTTTATCCCATATCCCAGCATGACAGGTGGCATCAGAGTAGGAGTGTGTGGGAGAGGGACAGAGCAGTCACATGGCGAGGCAGGAAGCCAGAAACTCAGGGGCCAGGTTCATTCATAATAACTTACTCTCGTAGGAACTAGCCAGGGTCCTGGGGAAACCACCATAATCCCTTTTGAGAGCACACCCCACGACCTAGTACCTCACTCTAGGTCCCTACTCTTATAGGTTCTACTGCCTCCCAGCCATCACCACCTGGGGACAAAGTTTCCAGTACATAAACTTCAGGGGCCACACACATTCATTCAAACTATATCCAAACCTTAGCAGCTGTGATACAAAATAAGCCAGCCAGCTTGTGTCTTCAGCAGCCGCGCTAGGAAAGCACTGAAAGCTCCTGTTAACCCCTTAGCAGTTTACCCTGAGCGCCACTTGGGCAGCGCGTTTGTTTAGTACTGACTATCCTGGGTGCCGCTTGGGCAGGTGTCATTTCAACCAGGGGATCCTTGTATTAAGTAAATCTGTTAACACTGTTGTTTTTACATTTCCTGTTATATTATCTTATAAAAATTAATGAAAAAAATACGCAATTTTTGGTCATCCTGTATTTAAATAATTGGACTGGTAAGTAGTTAAACTTGTTACCATTCTTGGAGGAGTACCTGGGGAGTAGTTGCCTTCTTTGGTCTGGACCAGCAGAGGGCCTGAGGATTTAGATTTTCTGGGCTTCTACCCATCCCTAAACCCTCCACACCGGCATTCTCCTTCCCTTTCTCCTCACCTTGCTGAAAACTTTTAGGTTGAGCCCAAGAATTTAGGTCAGTTGTGTGTGGTGCAAAAAGGTCCTGGGCCTGCCCTAGGGAAGATCTGAACCCTGTACTCTGAAGCCAGCTCCAATTGCCTCTAAGGGAAGAAGCAGATTGCAGAAATGATTTCTGGACCCTGAGCTTGCTGGGAGCTTGGAGGTGGGACTTAAACTTTACCCCTGTGTTCCTTAAATGATACAGTAGTACAGAGATATATGTATATCTGGCCATGATAGACTTCAGCCAACGGAGCCCCTGAAAGAAACTGCATCATGGTGTTTGGATTTCCAGGCTCTAGAACAATAATATTGACAACCTAAAAGCTACTTTAATATTTTTTTTTTGAGGCAAAGTCTCACCACGTAGTTCAGATTAGCTTTGAACTCACTATGTAGACCAGGTTGGCCTTGAATTTGTGGCAATCCTCCTGCCTCAGCCTCCCTGGGATTATGGGTGTGCACCACCATGCCCAGCTAATTTTTCTCCTTTTTTGAAGTCTCACAAATACTCTGTTAGTAGGTACCTAGTATTCTCTATTTTCTACATGAGCTAATAGTGGCTTGGACAAGTTAACAACCAGCCCAGGGATCCACAGCTGAGTGATCTTGGTTTGAACTCTGTCCTGTCCTCCACAGCACCCTGGCCATTCC
>RJWM01040156.1:0-15645 GCA_004363535.1 Dasyprocta punctata
TCACAAACTGTGAATTTTCTGAGATGGTTTGTAGCTTAGTGGTAGAATATGCATAGCACCGTGTGAACCCAGGCTCAGTCACCAACCAAGGAAGAAAAACAAAAGGGCGGAGGTGACATATTGAGCAAAGTATTAACATGTAGTAAATTTTCAGTGTCTATTATTGTTGCTATCATTATTGCTATTCATATTAACAGGTAAATCTTGGTGCTTTCCTGGTCTGATGTTACCTAGCTTAGTCCATGCATCTCTCTGTGTCTTGTTCTTCTCTACTGCCTTTGCCACTCAATTTCCTGCTTACTTTTCCCCATGGTTCTTTCTTTTTTTCCTGTCTGTGTGGTGGGGAGCCCACGCTCCGTGCCTGGAGTGAACAGCGTTGGTTACACAGCCTCCACTCTAGTATCTTGGTCCAGGCGACTGAGAGGAGTGTGGGTGGTAGGAAGAGGTGAAAGCTCATGGCAGGATGAAGGCCCCTTCTTCTCCTTCCTCATCTCCACTTCCTTTTCGCATCCTCAGTGCTACTGAGCTTTGACGAGAGCAGAGCCCAAGATCTCCCTGGCTCATATCAGTCGTACAGGTGGATGACGATCGCATTGATCTTAATTTTAAGGACATGTTAGTTTCTTTTTCTTTCATTTATTACAGTATAACTGACAAATAAAAGGTGTATGTTTTCAAGGATATGCAGGAAATGTTTTGATATATAGATACACTGCTGTTACGATTACTGAAATCAAGCCAATTGAACTATTCATAACATCATGTAGTTTCCATTTGTGTGCATGTGTGTGTGTGCATGCATGCATGTGCTGAGAACACTTAAAATTGGCTCTTCTAGCAAGCTTCTTGTGTCTAAGAGGTTGTTGTCAATTACAGTTGCCTATTCTGTGGGTTTGGAAGGACACATTATTGGTATTCATGAATGCAATCTGGGTTTGGAGGTGGAAATAAATAGAAATTTGGGTGTTGAAGAGATGTGCTATAACCTACAACAAAGACATATAGGAGGGGTGCAGGACTGCAGAAATTTGAGTTAAGCACTAAAACAATTTATTTTCTCTGGTTTGAAATCTAGTGAGGAAAATAAACACAGCACCTTACCATAAAGCATCTTGGGAGAAACAGGACCCTCTCTGATTTCCTTGAACCTAGTCTATAGGTAGGCAGTAAAGGGTGCAGGTATTAGTGTGAAATGATGAATTGCTTGCGTTTGATAAGAGGACAGTTGCCAACTTTTTTGAGACAGGGTCTCACTATGCAGTTCAGGCTAGTTCTGAACTCACCATGTAGCCTAGGCTGGGCTCAAACTTGTGGTGCTCCTCCTGCCTCAGTTGTCCCAAGTGCTGGGATCATAGGCATGCACTACTACTCCCAGGTAATTGCCCACTTCTGCTCCTTAAAATTTAAATGAAAGATGTTTCCTATTCCTGTGAACACTCTGTGAGATTTGTTTTTGTTCTTGTATCAGCAAATGCCAAAACTATTTTTATAAGCCTCAAGGGGTTTTATCTACCATAAATAATACATGAATTAAAGGAATTATATGATTAAGAGGACCCACGAGGCAAGAAGGCATTAAAACTAAATAGAACATTTTGTTCTAGTTTGAATTGAAGATGAAATGACCATAAAGTAACTCACAGTGCTGTTCCCATTCATTTACTGCTTTGTCCACAGCTATTTCCCACAAAGAGCTCTAAAATTTGAGTGGTTAGTTTCACAGTGATACTAATTTTTTTAAGTCTTTGAGAGCAGGATGAGGATGAGGCATGTGAGTCCTCTGGAATAGCAATAGAAAAGTGGATAATGTCAACTCGAATAACAGGAAGTCCTTCCTGGTGACATATTTTGATTATCATCTTGCCTGATGGAGCTTCCAGCTTAGCAGAGGCTCAGAGATGCTGCGGGTGTTGTCTCTAGAGGGATGTGGGAAAAACTGAGGAGGGGTCTGTATTGCTTAGGATGCTCTAGCAAAACAGAATCAATAGACTATCTATCTACATGTATTCATAATTGTGTAAGGGGATTTATTCGATTGGCTTGAGGGTCAGAGACTGGATAGTCCACAGTGACCATTCACAAGCTGGAGAGTCTGAGCATTCAGTAGCTCTCAGTTAAAGAAGCTGGAAGCCTAAGAAAAAGAGTGGTCAATGATGCTGCCCCAGCCTGAGGCTGAAGTCCTGCAATCCTTGTACAGAGTCGTTGGTGTGACTCTGCACTGAAGTGCCAAAGAAACTGGTGTCTGATGTCTACAAGTAACCACAACAGCAAAAGACAAAACCACTCAAGCAGATTTGAGCTTGGTAGCCCAAGCCAGTGTTACCTTTTTTCCCCTTTTCCTTCCATTTGGGCTGCCATCCCCAATTAGGATCTCTCCCTTCCTCACCAAATTGGCCGGTCTGCATGCCAATCATCTCTGGAATCATCCCACTGACACACCCAGATGTATGCTCTATTAATCTTCTAGGTATTTCTTAATCCACTTAAGTTGACAAAATTAATCATCAGAGAGTCTCACAAAGCAAGACTGTTGATTGCCCTTCCATTGTAGGAATCATCACATTTCAGAGCTGGGAAGAGTCTTAGTGAGAGCTCAACTCTGTTCCCACTGCTGTGGCCCTATGGAGCTAGTCCAGGTTAGCCCTTGTGGGACTGCACAGGTCAGGCTGACACCTGGCCACTCTACTTGCCAGCTGCATGATCTTCTGAAACCCACTTAAACTTTCTGAGCTTTCATTTCTTCAGCTGTAAAAGAGGAATCATGCTTGCTTTTGGGGTTGTCATGACAATGAACATTTGATCTCTACTGTGCCAGACCTGGGTTAGATGGTGGGAATGCAACGGTGTGAATACATAAATACTCTTCTTGCCATCATAGAATTTAAAGACACTGAGAAGTGTCTTTAAAAGTGATAGCTATCTTATTATTTTAAAAAATGAGGATATTGCAAAACCAAGAGGTTAAACAACACACTTCAGGTTTCAGAGTAAGTGATGACAGGACTTTATGTGAAGACTGGAAAATTTAAAATCAAATTGTCACTGAAGCTGCTGGTGGCATCCAGAGCCTTGGTGATAGGGCTGGACCTTGACATTCATTCAGAGACACCACTTTGCAACCAGATATTGATGTAGTGTGGGACCCCCTGATAGTCAAGTCTTGCCAGGTCAGACTTATATCAGGTCAATTGCAAAAATCCCAAAGCCACAATTAGTTCATTCTATATGGAATCTGTTAGGCCCTTGTGGGTTTCCAAAACATCTGCACAAATGCCAGTAACATGAACAATAGAGTTAGACATTGATTTGTATTGACCATAGAACTGGAATTGAGAAGACTGTCCATCTTGTAACACAATAACTCCCTTTAAAAGGCTCATGTAATGAGAGATTTGAGAATTTAGCGCCAACAAGAATTTGCTTCCTCCTTACTTGAGGGCTTATGTAAATAATCAGGTTTGCTTTTTTTTGCACAACTTGTCAAAAGACTTGTACTCAAAATTTGTGCCCAGTTACAGGAAATGCATTAACACACGTCTCCTTTCTCGTTTCCTTGGTTTTGTCATATCACTCATTTCTATTATTTTATTGTCTGTCCTTTTAGCTGAGATAATGTCAAATTAATAGGCTGAAAATTGCTTTCTCTTGTGGGCCGAGAGTACTACTATGGGAAAAAATAGGGTCATTGAGGGAGCTAATTGGGGAAATTGTGAATGAGGATGACTGTAGACAATTATTTTGTCATAAACTATTTTTATCAGGTAACTATGGGTTTTCTGTTTGCTGCTGGTGGAAGGAAGCCTGAAGACCTATGATCTCTCAGTTGACCTGGGTCTGATCCCGGGATGAACATCTTCCACACTTTCCTTTGGTTTCTGTGTACCTTTAAGCATATTCGATAAAGCACAACCATTAAGACCTTTTGATGCAATATTTCTCATTTATCTAGGTTTGCAAAGTTAGTTCAGCCTTGACTTCCAGGACACCTGTAGCGATTAGAACTTTGTTTTCTGTGACCTGAGCTACCTTTACCTCTGTTTCCTTTACTTTTGTGAACTAAGTTCACATCAGTTTTCTACAGAGCCCCATGTTTTTGCAGAATGGGCTCTTCTGTTCTTGCTGCTCAACAAGAAGGGAACACAAAGGTAACAGTGGGACCCAACCCTTAAATAGAAATGTGTTTTGACCAAGTAGAGTTGCAAACACACAGTAAAATAACCTAGACTGACCTGAGCTGTCCAGCCTAGAACAACACAGCCATGGGTGAGAGTCATAGAATGGCTGAATTCTGGCCCAGCCCCACTGATGCCATTGCGCGAACCTCAGGTGTTTTTTAGTTGAAGGGGTCACAGGGTGCACTGTGATGGACTCACTCATGCTCACAAATGCCTCACCCTCTTTTTCCCCTTGGGGTTCAACTGTTTTATTGCTCGTTTTCTGTCTTCTGTGGCTCCTTTTGAGGATATTCTTCCTGGCTCTGTATACCCGCTTAGTCCTAGGGCTGTAGCTGTGGTGGTGACCACTCCTCTTTATAACGCCCAGGTTCCCTCTGACCTCTGCACCTCAACCCAGGCTAATGGAATTAGAGGCGCTGGTATCTTCTGTTGTCTTCGGGCCCTCTTTGACTTGGCCTGCTGTTAACTAATGAGCTGGGTGAGGGAGACTGCTGGTTACATCCCAAACCTGGTCTCCTTTCCACACCACGAGATCGCCTCATTAGACATTAACTTTCTTAGTCTACCCTGGGGGCAATGAAACCTGGTAATGAAGTTCTCCCTAATGGAATTTGGGTTTAAATGTGTGATCACTGAGTTAATAAGGAAGCTTGCCCTGTAAATTACCTTGTCCTTTTTCCTGGAGGACTCTGGCCACACCGAGGAGGATAGCATTCTCAGTGCATGTTCTGCCAACACCTGGAGAGTGCCAAGGCCCTTTCAGGGAGTTTGGGGAGTAAGATATTTTTTCTAGCAATGCCAGGATGCAATTTGCTTTTTTCACTGTGTTGCAAATACACAATGACGCAGAAGCAGTGTCGGGTAAAACCGCTGATGCCTTAGCATGGATTAAGGCAGTGACAGCAGGTTATACATCATGCTAGTGCACTTGCAATGAAACAAAACAAAACAAAATGCTAGTTGCGGTGAAGGATGTCCTTGAAGAAGCACTATAAATCATCCATTTAATCCAATCACTGCCGCAGAGTCTGCTCCAAAGTATCCTGCATAATGAAACATGGAAAATATGTGAATATTTCTGATGTGTATAGAAATATGCTGTCTCCCGGAAATGCACTTGTGTGGTTAAGTTGTGAGTTATCTATTTGCTTTTCATGTACAACATCATTTCTACTTGAAAGATTGACTAATTATATTCATTCAGACATTTTGCATACATTTCCTTGGAAATGACTGAAAATGATTGTCACTTGAAGGAGGAAAGCTGACAACATTTGTTACCAATGGTAAAATTTGAGTTTTCAGTAACAATTTGAATTTTGGGAAATACATATCTCTCACCATAACCTGGGATGCATCCCCAATATTTATAAATGCTTTGATGGGGTTAGTAGGGATCTTAATAAATGTGATTTTTTGGTATTGTAGAATGCGACGTCTCAACATTTGGAAGTTCTGCGTAATTCGGCAATCCAGTGTCATTTAAAAAATATCCGTGTGTGGTGTTATGAAATCCTTCATGGGTAAGAGATTTATTGGAAGTTTAAAATAAATTTTGTTTGATGAATTTTGACAAATGTATTTATTTGTATAACCATTACCATGCCAATGGATTTTAATTTAACAGAGGAGGAAAGGTTTATTAAGATGATTTCAGATTCTACGTGGTGACTAATCTTTAATAAATTACCATGTAAGTTTTGATGTAGTGTTAAAGGACAGAATCATTTACTGTTGTCTGAAAGGAAGTTCTCTGCCACTTCTCAATTATATTTGTATGAAGGTGGAGTCTGCACATCCTTTAAGTAAAGCAACTTGCTACATTACAATAATGATAGTGATATATGTGTATCTTCTAAATCTTTTTTTTTTTGGTAGTACTGGAGATCTAACCTAGGATCTTTGCACTGAGCTACATCCCTCACCCTCCTGCCTGCCAACAGTCTCTCTCCTCTCTCTCTCTCTTTCTCCCTTTCTCTAGTGCACTCTTTCTCCCTCGCTCCCTCTCTCCCTCTCTTCTCTCTTTCTTTCTTGCCAGGACTCTTCCTAAGTTGTTAAGTTGCCAAGTTTGGGCTCAGACTTGTGCTCTTACGTCATCTTCCTAGAATGCTGGGATTATAGACATGTGCCACCATACTGGATTTGAGTGAATTATTAAAGAGATTTGCAGAAATGTCAAGTAATGCAAACTATTACACTATCTTTTTAGAAGGTACATTTCTTCTTTGTAAAATAAGTTGCACATGTTAGCTAGCAATGGGTTTATCATGACTTAAAAAATCTAATTAAAATTCATCATGAAAAGATATCGAATTTTCGGAGCTGGGCATGGTGGCGCATGCCTGGAATCCCAGCACTCCTGGGAGCCTGAGGGAGGAGGATCAAGAGTTTAAATCCAACATGGGCGATTTGGTGACTTAATGAGATCCTATCTCAAAGTAATAAAAGGTCTGGGGATGTAGTTCAGTGCAAATACCCTGGTTCAATCACCAGTACTACACACACACACACACACACACACACACAAATACGTTGAATTTTGTCAAATATTTTCTTTTGTATATATTGAGATGGTCATATGTTTTTTCTTAATTCTGTTCACATAGTGTGTCATGTTTATTGATTTGTGTATGTTGAGCCTTACTTACATCCCAACGACCAGTCCCACCTGATGGTGGTGGACCATCCTTTTAATGCGTTGCTGAATTCAGGTTTTGAGTATTTTGTTAAGGGTTTTTACATCTGTGTCATGAGGATAATGGGCTGTAATTATCTTGCAGTATCTTTGTCTGGTTTTGATGTGAAGCCTTGTCAGATGAATTGAGAAGCTTTGCCTGCTCTTTAAATGTTTTTGAAGCATTTAAGAAGGACTGAGATTAACTTTTCTTTAAATGTTTTGCAGAATTTACTAGTGAAGTCATTTGGTCCTGAGCTTTTCTTTGCTGGGGTTTTTGACTACTATTTGAATTTTTCTTACTTGTATTCATCTACTGAGATTTCCATTTCTTTATTATTTGGTCTTGTTAGGTTTTATGCCTCTATGAATTTATTCATTTCTGTTGTGTTTTCTAATTTTTTGACATACAATTGTTCATAATACTATTTTATAATCCCTTATATTGCTAGGTTATAACTTGTAATGTCTCCTGTAGTATTTACAGATTTATTTATTTGAATTTGAGTTTCTTATTCTAGCTAAAGGTTTGCTATTTCATTTATCATTTCAAAACAAACGCTTTGTTTCATTGATCTTTTAATTGTTTTTATAATCTCAATTTTATCTATTTCTGCTCTAGTCTTTATTATTTCCTCCCTTGTACTAACTTTGGCCTTAATATCTTCTTTTTATATCTCAAATTGTAAAGCTATGTTTCTTTTTCCTTAAATCAAGAATTTATTACCACAAACTTTTCTCCTAGAACTTCTTTAGTTGCATTTCATAAATTTTGACGTGTCATAGTTTCATTTTTAAAAATCTCAATATACTTCTTGATTTCCCTTTAGATTTTTTTGTCCCACTGAATGTTCAGAAGTATATTGTTTAATTTCTACATATTTGTGGACAGTTTCAGTTTTCTTCTGTTATGGCTTATAGTTTCATGTCAAGCAATGCCACAGTTAGCACTATCTTTCTGAAGATGTGCTTATTCTTCATAAAATAAGTTACAATTGAATAATACCAAGATGGTGGATTTGGACTTTTCAGAGCTGAAAAGGAACATCAACTTGAATAACTTGAATAACTATCCTTATGCAAAAACGCCTTCACAGGTGCTGAGAAGCCAGATGAGATATTACCACCCCTGCAGGTAGCACAAAAAGAAAGCACACATTGCTAGGCACATATATACCCTCACAAATCCTAATTATTTGAGAGAGGAGAGGAATCTGATCTTTTCTTAGATTCTTTTTTTCTTAATCATGTTTGATTAAAAGTTTTACTGCTTTCTTATTTAAAATATTTTAATATTTCTATCCTTTATTTCTAAGATCAAGTCTAAATTCTAATCTGAGCATTTAAAGCTCTTCACAATTCGACCTTATACAGGTACTTAGTAAAACTAAGTTCATAAAGAAAGGAAGGAAGTGAAAGTATGTATTTTTCCATCAGGTATTATAACCAGTTTCTTGAAAACACATTTTTTTAAATCTTGTCCCTAGTTATATTTATCTGCAACCCCACAACTCTAATTAAACTCAGCTCTTCATTTGCTCGGAGCTTAACAACCGAACATCTTTAGAGAAAATCAAGCAATTGTCCTTTCGTTCTTTAAAATTGTAACCACAGATCGCAAATGAATATCCACCTTTCAGTCCATCTAGCTCCTGTCATACATTCATTTTCTCACTGACCGAGATGATATCTTTTAAAAAAATCCCAGGAGATAACTTTGTTTCATAATTTACTTTTAAAGGAATAGATAAGACTGAGCTGTATTTGGTTACACGTACTCTAACCTCTCCCTTTTGGTAGCGGTAAATTTGCCTTCCATTTTCAGCCCAGATGTTACCTGTCAACCCTTCAGAGAAGCCTTCTTTGACTGCAAAAACAAAATGAGCTTCTGCATAAGTTTGCTGGGGTTGCCATAACAAGGTACCGTGGCCTGGTATCTACAAAGCAGAAATGTATCATTCCACAACCCTGGTGGCCAGAAATTTGAGATCAAGGTGTTAGCAGGTTTGGTTTATTCTGAGCTTGCTTTCCTTGTCCTGTACTTGGCTGCTTTTCTCCTGTGTTTTTACTTAGTGTTCTCTGTGTATTTTTGTCTACGTTTCCTCTCTAAAAGGACACCAATCATGCTGGATTAAGGCTCACATTATTCCTATTCTTTTTGTTATTATTTACCTCTTTGAAGATTCTATCTTATCCTTTTACTTCATTAATTACCTCTTTAAAGATCTTATCTCCAAATACAATCATATTCTGAAGTTCTGATCATTGGGATTTTGACATATCAGTTTTGAGGACTCATGATGTAGCTCATAGATTTCTTCAGTAATTATCTCCTTGTATCATCTTTTTCCCTTAGCATTTATCATTTCTTGAATTTTGATTATTTTTGCTATTTGTTTAGGTGTATGTCTCTCCAACTAGAATATAAGCACTGTGGAAATAGGGCCTTAATATACCACTGCTCCTCAAGTTTAGAGCTGTGTCCAGCATAAATTAGATGTTCAGTGAACTTTCAATAAATTGAAAGGTAGAGAGGAGATGCTTAAGATAGCAAATGTGTTTTTCAACTGGCGGGGTTTTGTTCCCACTTTTGCATTCTTGCTTTTAATTCTTTTACATTTAATGCTCTTATTCTACACTTCAAGTTCTTCATGGCTTATATCAAGTCATTCCTTTTTCTGAAAATCTGTTCAGAGTCCATGACCTAGACTGATTTTTCCAGTCCCTGAATCTCCAACTGAAGATATCGTTTCAATTAGTTATTTTGACACGTCACATCTTTTCTTTCTGGTGTCCCTTAATTGCTTTGTGTTTTCATATTTATGCTCTGTCTTCTCAGGGACACAGTGATGTCCCCAAGAGTGTCAACCCTCATGTATTCATCTTGCTTCTGGGTGTACTCTAGAGTCTCATGTTAATAATGAAGTTGAATTGAGTAGGCTTGGGTACAATTTCTATTCATGTAGCAGCAAAACAGACAAGGAACCATTTGTGCAGTTGGCAACTCTGTGTGTGGTGTGATTTCTGAGGCATTAAGAAAAATCTTCTGCTCTGCCTACACATTTCTGGCCAATTCTTCCCTCCACATTTGTTCATAGATGTCTAAAGTTCCTTTTATGGCAAGCTTCTGGGAAATTGTTAGGTTGAAAAATAGAGTAAGGTATTTTAAATGCAAATATCTTTCAGAGAAGGCAAAGCAGTGAGTTACATTCACATTTTCTGACTGATAACTTTTCTTTTTTTTTTTCAAAACAGACCTAGAGGAATGTGGGAAGGTACTGGGTGCCCAAAGTGGGGAAAACCATGTGGAAAAGGAGATGGGAGGACCTAATATACACAGTATCCTGTGAGCCCTGACCTGGACTAGCAGTCTGGAGAATAAGAATACATTTCCTTGCTTTGGAATCAAAGATGAGCCTCTGTTTCAGGGTACCATTGTTCAGTTATCCTATTCATATGAGCAGCACGACTATAAAATTACTTCTTTGTGCCTGGGAATTCTCATCTGTAAAATGGGGTTACTTTCAGGTTCATTGTGATTATAAATTAGTTTTAAATAAATATTAAGAGCTATTGTAGGGCTCTTTCTTAGTTTGAAGCATCCTCATTGTGAGGGTAAATATATTCTTTTAGGAGTGGTGTAGGTATTAGAGATTAGGCTTTTTATATTTAAGGGGTGATCATCCTTTCCCTATAGTCTTTCTTATTAAAGCATTAGTGCTACACATTTTGGAGAGGAGGAGCTGCTTTTTGTTTTCCAGAATGTTTGAAGGTGGAATGAGAAGGAAGATGTGGCTACAAAAGAGATCTCTGAGATGCAGGGGTGGCCATGGGGGCAATGGTGCTAATGTTTTCTCTGAGGGTGACCCTACCTCTGAGAGATACTGGAAAGAACTGATTTCTTTCATTACTGGGAATTTCATCAAGCTGTAGAGAAAGCTAACCCCAAAGGAAAAGTAGATCTAAGTTTCTTCTCAATTTTGAGCAAACTAGAGCCGAGTGAGTTGGCTTGGATGAAAGTTTCACAGATAAATTTCAAGCCAAGTGCACTTTTGATGACTTTATGCTGCCTGTCCCACACACTACAGAAATGAGTTGAATTGTGTAAGTGCCAAACCCTAAAGAATGTTGCAGAAATCCATGTGGGAGCTCTCAGAGGTAGATGTGACCTCTAATGTAGGGTAGGAATGACCTTATAAATACTTGAGGAGTATAATGTTTATATTATATCAATGTTTTGATAGGCCCTACCTACTTTAAGTCCAATTTTATGCTCTAAAGACACATACCACTTCCTGCCAGCAACCAAAGCAGCTTTGAAGTGACGGGTATAATGACTCATGGTCATGTAACATTCCTATTAGGCCCATATCAGCATATTTGTTATTAGATTATTACCCAAACGCCCACAGAATCCTGGGAGGTAAAGTAAGATTAATGTTGAAGAATTAGTTACACCCATTTCTCTTTTATTCAAAGTAAACTTTTGAAATGACCGTTGTTGGTGGTTCATTTTTGCTTTTAATGAGGGATACAGTAAAGGATACACACCAGGCTAGTTACAATCTATGGAATCAAACCATAATCTGGAAATGTTTTGTTTGGAGACCACATGTAATGCAGCAAAGAAATCATGTATCACAGATCATCACATGACCAAGCTTACAGGTATGGAGCTGGAAGGAGTTGTAATTCATACCACACCCCATGATGGGGCACCAGAAAATAACCTATACAATGTCCGTCAGCTCCTTCAAGGTGAGCAAAGGACTGACTTGCACCTGAAGCTGGTAGTTTAGGTCCAATAAAACAATAATGTTCACATATCTCACTCACAATAGCATGAAGTATCTACACATACAATGTATGGAGAATTATTGGATTAAGGGAGCAGATATGTCATGCCACCTATGGGATCAAAAGACTCTAACATGCAGCAAGAGTCCATTACATGGAGAAAGAGATGTGCCTCTTGAGATCCCACCATGTTGGGCAGGGAGGATCCAACCAGAAGACGACCTAGTCTGCCTTCCTGGTGAGTGTGCGTGACCAGCGCAGACTCCAAGAGGAGAAAGAGATGTGCCTCTCATAGGCCTACTGGCACACAGGCTAAGTATCAAGGAACTCCCCCCCACCCCCACCAGTAAACAGCCTGCTGGTTCAGAGGACTGACTAAGCTGATACCAACTATGGTACATAAAGCAACTAAATGCTTGTATTGTCCAGTTGAATTTGTAGGCCTGGAGTCAGCAGTCTGAGCATCCCTTGGGAAGATGCTAGTATGCAATGTAGCAAATATGGGGGATTCTCCTGTGTCTTGTCTTTGAGGCTCAATATTGTTCTCATTGTTTTGCTTTATCCTGATTAATTTTTTTTTGCTTTATTTCATACTCTGTTTTTATTGGTTTTATTGTGTTTTGTTTTTGGTTTGATTTTACTATACCTGATGGAATGGTCAACTATTCTGAAAGTAACAAGATATATTATACTAAAATAAAATTGTCCATTACATGTGTATCGATTAATTTCACTGAGTTTGTGAAAGTGCTAAAAGTGTTTTAGTAGTCCCCAATGTATTTTCTTGCTTTTTGGAGTACCAGAGACATTCATTGATTTAATAAATATTTAGAACATCTAGTCCCAGCATTAATCCTAATCCTTACTAGTAGAATGAACTTTGGTAGTCAGTGAAATTTACTCTCTCAATTTCCACATGTGAAAATTAGGAAAATAAAAGTACACACTTCCTTACGCTGTTGTGATGATCAGATAAATGAATACATGTGAAGTGCTTAGAATAGTCTCAAATACTACAAAACTATAACTTGTTATTTTTGGTGCAGGAGACATAATGATTATGTTGCTATGTACTAAACTACCCTAAACACTTGGTAGCTTGAAGGAACATCCGTTTATTACCTTATAGCTTCTGCAGGTCAGAGATCTGAACATGGCTTAGATGGGTCCACTGCTTCACAGGCTGCAACCAAGGTGTGCCCTGAGCTGTCATAACCTCAAGGCTCACCTGGGGAGAATTCTTCAAACCGCATACGTGGTTGTTGACAGGATTTGCTCGTTGGTGGCTGTTGGCCAGTGGTTGTTCTTAGTTACTTACCCTGTGAGTCTCTCCAACATGGCACCTTCCTTTTTGCAACTGAAGGAAACAATAGAGCTGGCTAGGAGAACACAAGCCACAGTATTTTATAACCTACTTACAGAAATAACTTTGTTTCTTTTCTTTTCTTTCTTCTTTCTTTCTTTCTTTCTTTCTTTCTTTCTTTCTTTCTTTCTTTCTTTCTTTCTTTCTAGCTGTCTGCCTGAGACTTACTAGATCGAGCCTATGTTGAAAGGGAGAGTTTTACCCTGTGTGTGAATACTAAAGTCTGGACCATTGGGAGCCTATTTGAAGCTGCCTACCATGAGAGTGAAGACTATAAACATAACGATTAGATGTTTGTTGGGAAGAGACAGACATTAGGAAATAATTCTAGATAAGTGGTATTTACAACTATTAATAAGCACCATAAACTGGAAACATGATGTTTGATGAGAAATTATAATATTGAAACCTATTTTGAGTTGAAGTGTTTCCAAAGATGGCATCTTCTGAAGAAATAATTTTCAACCTCAGTTTTGAAGGATGAGTGACATTAGCCAGGGTTAGGGAAGGGAGACAGGAGCCTTCTTGGAAGAGTGAACTCTACGTTTTGATTGGAGGTACAGCTCACTTGTGCAAGAATCAGCAGGATTGTTTGGGAGCCATCTTAGGAGAATAACAACTAGAACCAGTAATCTTCACAAGAGTGATTTTGATTCTAGTTAAGGATTGGATAAGAAATAAGAAAGCAGAGAGAACATATGTAGATACTTCTTAAAGCAGCTTGGGTAGAGCTAGGGGATTGGAATTTAATGTGTTATTGGAAAAAGATGAAGTAAAAGAACCTTTATGGAGGTAACATTCATTCATTGTAGGCAATGACATACAGACAAGAGCTTGAAGCTAATGATAGGTATTGGCTAGTGAGTGACACAGGTTTCTGAGAGATAAGAAGGGGAGGAACTTAGAATATAAATGAGAAGACTGAGCTTTGATGGAACCTTGCCCATGGTAACTGCAAAAGGAAAAGGTATGAGCAGATACAGGCAGTTACTGAACGATGATTTTCTATTAGTGTTCAGGATCCTAAGTAGCAGAGACTTGATAAATATTTGCGAACAAGTGACCATATGAATCACAGTGACACAAGTAGAATGTAGAGGAAGGGGGCCAGGATGGGGGAATTGGTGCCCTCCAACAGGACAGGGGAGAAAGGAAGATGGAAGAACCATAGATGCCACTGGACTCAGGTCTAGGGAAGATTTTTTAAGTTTAATTAGTATATTGCTGCCTCAGCAGGTTGTTTTAATATAGAGTTTATTCTCATGTTGTCTCCTGAACAGGAAACAGCACAAGGGCCATTTTATTTGGTGGCATGGTCTCTAATTTCATTTGGGCTTGCCTCCTAAACTAAACTGGGCTGGATGAGACAGGGATAATTCCTTTCAGAAGCATCAGGGCCCTGTGCTGTGGGATCCATTTGCCCATCAGCTTATGGTCTCTTCCCTGTGGGGTCTCCCACTGGGCTCCTGATCAGTGTTGTTTCCTCTGCTTGGATTGAAGGCTTAGCCCAAGAAACAGATGTGAAAAATATTGAAAGCTATTTTATTCTTGTTAAAATGTCCATTATTTTTCATATAAATCCCCACCTGATTTATTCCTTCTCCAACTTTTTGCAGTTAGAGTTTTTTTTTTTAAGAAATAGTCTGATTTGTTGGATAATTAAGATGCCATAGCAATCACTGCCTCCTTTTCATTTTGCCTTTGATGTCAGGATCTCAGACTGAAATCTAGTGCAGCATCACAGTATCGATGAATGCTCAGGTGAAAGAGTTTAAGAGCACAGATTTTGTAGTTATAGTTCTTTAAACCAAAGTTTTTTTCTTTCTTTTGCAATGCCTAGAGATTGAACCCAGGGCCTCTATGCTGGGCATCATCCCCATTCCCCCATCCTCACTTTTTAATTTTGAGACAGGGTCTTGGCAAGTCTCTCAGGGTGGCTTGATTTTTGATCGTCTTGCCTCAGCCTCCTGGAGTGCTGGTATTACAGGTGTGTTCCACTATACCCAGCTGCTGCTTTTTTCTTTTAAATCTATAAAATAAGATAATTTTGGAACCTACCTTCTAGAGTTCTTTTGAGGATTAACTACTTGTGAACTACTTGGAATACTACTTGGCATTGATTGTTAGTTCTCTTGCCCTTTAATACATCCTTTAATTGGTGGTGACTGATTTTTACACATAGAACTTAAACTGTAGTACTCACATTTCTATAAGTAAATCCAGATTTGTCTGATGGAATCATCTTTTCTTTTTCCTTGTTTCCTCCTAAAGCATTTTTGCCCCAGAATTTTAAAAAGATCAATCTTCTAGATGGTCTCCTATGAATCCTTCAGTTCTCCAATCATATACATTTTATGACTTGTCCATGAAGGTAGAAATGAAGAACAATACATATTCAAATCAATATAAATGGTTCTAACCTAACACTGATAAACTTTTTAGTTACTTTTCAGCTGGAAGGTGACTATTAATTTGACCATCGTGATTTGTTTTCCTCCTGTGCATTACCTGTTCCTGGTATGATTACATAGGCTGAGCAAACTAAAGCTTTACTGGTTCTCATAATCTGGCAAAAGACAGGATCAAAAAGCACCAACATTCTAGGCCTGTAGGGGCACAGAATCTTCTACAGATAT
>RJWM01040157.1:0-15676 GCA_004363535.1 Dasyprocta punctata
TTTTATCCTCAATTTTACCAAAATTATTTTTTACAGAGCATAAAATTTTAGGTTGACAGGTTTTTTTCTTGATGTTTTGCTTGCTTATTTATTGGTGTGCTAGGGACTGAATGTAGGGCCTTGCGTATGTTAGGGAAGCATTCCACCACTGATTTATATCCCCATCCCATTCTTTCAGCACTTTCTAAATGGCACTTCACTGCTTCTGGATTGTGCTACTTATAACAAAAAAATCTACTATAGTTTTTAATCTTTGTTCTTCTCTATTTTTCTCTGCAACCTTTAATGTCAGTCTTCTTTCTTTTGTTTCTTGCAGACAAACAAACAAATTTGAATATGATATGCCTGTGATTTACCTCTTTGGTTAATTAATGAATCCTACTTGATATTTTCATGTGATTGCAGATGTGTGGAGTGGCATCTGTATCAACTTGCTATTCCTATTATAACAAAATGCCACAGTCTGGGTTGCTTAAATAACAGAAATTTTCTCAGGGTACTAGAGGCTCAAAGTTCAAGATTAAGGTGTCTACAGGCCTTATTTCTCCTGAAGCCTCTCTATCTGCCCTGAAAATGTTCTTTCCTCTGTATTCCCATCTCAGATATCTTTCTGTGTGTGTCCTTCCCCTTTCTTATAAGGACATCAATTAGATTGGATTAGAGCTCAGTTTGAGATATCATTTTAATTTAGTCACTTCTTTAAAGGTCCTGCCTCCACATAGAGACATAATCTGAGGTATTAAACATTATTACCTCAACATGAGAATTTTAGAGGCATTTCACTGTCTAACCCACAAAAATATCTTTCATTAATTTTGGAAAATGCTTGACTATTATCTTTTAATATATTGCTTCCCCATTGTTCTGTGTTCTCCATCTGAAGTTCTGATTATATACCTTAGACTATTTATTGTCATTGGACAGCTTTTTCATGTTTTGTTGCAATTTTTTCACTCTTTCCTTTTTCTTTGAGCTTCAATATGGTTACTACCTTCTGTTTATCATCTTTAAGGTCAGTGATTATTTTCCTCAGCTGTGTCAAATCATCTGATCAACCTATCAAAGGCATCTTCAACTCTAGTGCCAGTTCCTGATTCTGTCATTTCTTTTTTATACTTTCCATCTTTCTGTTAAGCTTTACCTTGTGCAAGTTATGTATCTTTTCCTCTAGAATTTTTAACATATTCATCATGGTAATTATAAAATCTGTCCGATGGTTCCAACATGTCATTCTATATTGAAAGTGGTTTGGTTAATTGCTGTGTCTCATAATCTTATATTGTTTTAATTTGCTGTTTTGTGTATCTTGCAATTTTTGGTTGACTATTGGACATTTCATGTAGAATAGTGAAGACTAAAGTTAACATTATTTATACCCAACTATGGGCATAACTCATTTTTCTATGCCTCTACTGTATGGAATTAGGTTAATCAAATTAGGAATTAAACTGGGTTTGTGTTATCTTCTAGGCATGGTTGCACTAACTGTATCACAGGCTTTAATTTCTAGCATTACTTTGTGCTTAAAGAAGGGTGTGGTCATTTTGGAGCTCAAATTAACCGAAAACTCAACCCAACATATTTTGACCTGAAGTATCTTTATATCTCATTTGAAAAGAAAAGTGGAGGCATGAGGTTTTCTTAAATTAAGTCAATGATTATTGTTTTATTTATAAGGATTTTTTATACTATTCTATTCTAGTATTCTTAGGATTTTTTATATCCTCTTAAGGTAAATTCTCCAATGCCACAAGGTGGCTACTAATTTCTGGATATGATAGCCATTCAAACATATTCAGAGAAAAAAATAAAGTCAAAATAAATTTAAAATATAAATATTAATAAAATGAGTGCACTTATATAATTTTTTGACTTTTTGAGACAGGGTCTCTCTTTGTAGTGAAAACTGGCCTTGAACTCACCATGTAACCCAGGTTGGCCTCAAACTCATGGCAATCCTCCTGCCTCAGTCTCCTGAGTGCTGGAATTAGTGGCTTGCTCCACCACACCCCACTATATATTATTATTTCTTAAGAGAATAAAGTCTCTCAGCAGACTTCCTACATGTTTTATTTGACTGGACAGGATCATATGCCCACTGCTCGATCAGTTACTAGGGTAAGGATGGAACTATCATGTTTAATTTAACTTTATCAAGATTCAGCTCTGGAAGAGAACAAATTCTTCTGAAGCACATGACTACCTAACAGTGGACAAAACCATTATATTCTTAGCAAATAAGAATGTAGGCAATGACTGTTAAGTGAGCAATTAATGATACCTGTTAGATTTTATTTTTCAGTTTTTTGAAAATTTTATTTTAAAGATAGTAAAATCCAACAAAACAAAACAGAACAAAGCCAATCAAAACAAAGTAGTAAAATTGGTACAGAACTTCAAAGCAGGATACTAGGAAAACAATAGCTACCGTAGTATATCTTGTCATCGTCACAATAGTTATTCATTTCATCAGGCATAGCAAAATCAAACCAAAAACAAAACAGAATAAAACCAATCAAAACATAATATTGAATAAAGCAAAACAATTAATCAGAATAAACAAAACAGTGAGAACAATATCGGATTTCAAAGACAAGATAGAAGGAAATCCCCCATATTTGCTATATTGCATA
Source organism: Dasyprocta punctata (assembly GCA_004363535.1). Taxonomy (NCBI): domain Eukaryota; kingdom Metazoa; phylum Chordata; class Mammalia; order Rodentia; family Dasyproctidae; genus Dasyprocta; species Dasyprocta punctata. The sequence continues at coordinate 2,634 of RJWM01040157.1, forward strand.
CTGTCATCCTCCCAAGAGATGCTCGGTCTGCTGGCCCCAGGTCTGCAAAATCAACCAAACAATACAAGCATTTCGTTGCTTTGTGTGCCTTAGTTGCTATCAACTTAGCTGGTCCTCTGAACCAGCAGGTTGCTTACAGAGGGTCAGGAGGCAGGTGTTGATTCTCAGCCCATGTGCTAGTAGGCTCACAGAAGGCACTGACTTTTCTTTTCTTGGAACCCACTGTGCCACTTACCAGGAAGACTGGCTAGTTGTCTTCTTGTCGAATCCTCCCAGACCCAGCATGGTGGGTTCTTGGGAGGGACTGATTTTTCTCTTCCTGGAATTTGCACCTCTTATGCCACTTACCAGGAAGGCTGGCTAGTTGTGTTCCTGTTGGATCCTCTCAGATTCAGCATGGCGAGTTCTTGGGAGGTGCTGATCCTGCTAGATTTCTTGTGGTAGGAAGTTAACAATCTTTGGAATCAGATATGTTTAGGTTCAAATTCTAGCCATTTGAACCCTGAAAAATTCAAAAGGGAATATGTTTTGTAAGTACTAAACATAGGTATTTATCCATCTTCTTCATTAAATCATGTTCCCTGATATTCACTTTGCTATTGTAGCTCAAGAAAAGCTGATATATAATATATCCTTTATTTAACTGAATACCACCTCAGTTAAATACAGGATATAATTTTGGAGCTGATAGGTGTTTAGAATATGGTAGTCATCATCGTATCCCACCCACAAATTGTTTTAATACAGTTAGTTGGTGGCTTTTTGTAATTATAAGCTTTTTGTTCTGGCTGCACTCTCCTTTGAAGGAACCTGAGGAAGAATTTTCTAGTTTAAGTGCAGAGCAGGAAACTTTTAGCTGACTACCTATGTGATTGTGAGGGACAGGGTAATATGGAAAAATTAGTAATGTATTGTTTTCTCATTAAGGGGAAGGTTGTATATTCTTCTCAACCTTAACTGAGCAATAAACTATGGAGTGTAGAGGTCAAATAAATATGACACAGAGTTCTTTAGGGAAAGAGGTTTTTTATCTTTTAATTTAGTTATGGGACTCTGCAATAAATAAGAAAAATAACAGTACCAGACAAGTAATGAATAGTCCAGATAAATCCACAATGATTCCTATTTATCTTTTATCAAAACATAAGAAGACAGTCATGAGGGTAAAACACAGTACATTTACAAGACCCAAAACCAAATGAATCTTTTTATGCACATCAATCACCAAAGAAAGCCAGGTCTAGTGGTACATGCCTTTAATCCCAGCACTTGGGAGGCTGAGGTAGGAGGAGCGTTGTGAGTTCGAGGCCAGCTTGGGCTACAACGTGAGCGCAAGGCCGGCCTGAGCTACATAGTGCAACCCTGCCTCAAAAAACCAGGGCTGGGAGTTTGGCTCAGTGGCTTAAGTGCCTTCCCCGATAGGTGCGAGGTTGTGAGTTTGATCCCCAGTGCCAAAAAAAAAAAAAAAAAAAAAAAAAAAATCACCAAAGAAGTTGTTTTACTTTGATATGATACTATGGTACAGTATAAACTGTACTTTCTGGTTTTGATATGTAGTTCCTGGTTTGTAACTCCTCCCCCAGTGCAGGCCACAGAAATTAAAATTTCTCTTTCCTAGGTTGAGTTATAGTACTTCTAATTTTCCCTTGATTGTCTCTCTTGGAGCTGGTCACAAAAAATTGTCTGACCTCCCCCTGACAGTCAGTGGGTCATAAGATCTTATTCATTGTAGAGAGTCTTCCTCCAAATCTTGGAGGGGGAATGCCACACTGCAACATCAAGAAGAACATGAGTAGGTAAGGTTTGCTGAATTTCCTTACCCAGTCTATTAGCACGCATACCCACACAATGAAGTTGCCATAAAATCACAAAAGGAAGGGGTTCAGAGATCTTCTAGACAACTGAATCCATGGAGGCTTGCAGAAGGTAAGCAAGAGCTCATCCACCTATCAGGACAGCAGCACAGCCCAACTACGGGAACTGCCATGTTTGAGTTCTTTCTGGGTCTTATCTTACATGTGTCTTCATATAGTTGGTTTTGGTATACTTTAAAATATCCGTTATGATAAATTGGTAAATATCACTATAGAGTGCTTTCCTGAGCTCTGTGAGCCATGCTAGCAAATTAACCAGACCTGAAGATGGAATCCTAGGAACCACAATTTATAGATGGGTGCTCAGAAGTTATAGAGAGCCAAACTGAAACTGGTTCTAAAGTGGAGGCAGTTCTGGGAACTAACCTTTTATACTGTGGTACCTTCTATGTAGATAGTGTCAGAACTGAGTTGGATTAGAGCATACCATACTGTTGCTTATCGTTTGGTTGCTGATGGGGAGAAGTCCTTGCACCTTTTGAGGTTACAGATGTGATCTGTATTGTGAGTATACAGTATGAGAAACAGGGTTTGAGGGTTTTTTTTCCTATTATGGAACTCATTAGTTTTCTAAAATCTATACTTAGTTTTATTAATCACTTACTATATTTATTTCCACAAAACCTGGGTCATGTTAGTTCCTACTTAATCCTAGAATGGTTTTTCCATCCTGGAAGTGTTATAGCCATTCTGCAAAAATAGGATAGATCCTTACCCACAGCTTGATTTGGATGTAGAGACTGATAGTGCCTCATTTATACTGAAAGGGTATAAAGAGAATTGTTCCTTTTAAAAATGGAGACTTTTATGGAAAGACAAAGAAAGGAGGATGATTTGAGCTTTTATTGGTGCTTAGGCAGTGACTTTAGGCTGTGTGTTCCTGTGCAGGAAGAAGTCTTGTGTAGCCTGAATCTCTTCCCAGCGTCCAAGGAGAGGATAATATTAGTTTCTTACTCTGACTCTACTGCTTCTTCGTGATCAGACTCCTGCTGCATGTCTCTAGAGTCTCTCATTCACTGAATTTTGGCTCCATTGATCTTTTTTAATGCTTCAAAATTATGAAATATTATAGATCTAGATATGGTGTTTTTCCTCAACTGTTTAAAAAGTTACAGTCACATAGCCACAGTACAGATTTTAAACATATGTCTCACGATTTGCAGTAGCTATGCTTTATAAAGTCACTGTGAACACTGAGCTAATGAATATTAAACCCATTGCTCATAAGAGAAATACAGGGTTTGGTTCCTGTTTGCATCTTGTCATAATATTTTCATCAGTTGATCAATATACAACCTTATTTTTTGTGTTTTTATTTAATGGCAACTTCATAAACACATATACATATATATTTGGTTAATACTGAATTTAGAGCAATATCCCTATAATGTATGCTTTATCAAAGCTTTTCTAATGGATATATTTTTTTCCAGAAAAACAGTATAGTTTTCTTACACTTGGGGATAGTAGATGACAAGATGATTAGGAGCATGTTAAACAGCAAAATAAACACAAAAAATGCACAAAAAAATTTTAAAAACACAAGACAAAATAGAGCCTCCCCAAAGGATGTTTGTTAGGGTAGAAGAGCTGAAACAGAATGTGGGTCATTGTTCCACTTTGTATGGGAATGTGTGCATTGATTGGCTAACTCAAATTCTTCACCCTGTGAAGTAATCATGAAAATGCTGCAAGTGCTGATTGTGGAGTCAAAAAGAAAACTTAGCAAGCAGATGAATTTGCAAATTAGGAGCCTGAAAATAATGAGAACTGACTGTATATGTTAAATATATTAAATATACTAATAATTTTCCATTTTTAAAAAATAGTGCAGACAAAGAGACTAAAGAGCACTGGGAGGAAAAATTTTACTGTCTAACATGTTCCAAAAGATGAAGTTCCATAAAAGAACCTGGGTAGAGCTTTTAAAGCCAGAAAGATCTACGTTTTAATCCAGATTCTCCAGAGAGAGAGAGAGAGAGAGAGAGAGAGAGAGAGAGATTGACAGAGAGACAGAGACAGAGAGAGACAGAGAGAAATCAGCTTACATTATTATGTACTGGGGATCAGTAAGTTGGAGACTTAGGAAAGCTGATGGTATAGCCCCAGTCCAAAGATCAGTAGACTCGACTCATGGAAAGCTGAAGTTCATATTTAAGTCTGAAGGTAAGAAAAACTGATGGCCTTTGAAGGCTGTCAGGCAGAAATAATGCTCTTACTCAGAGGAAAGATCAGCCTTTTTGTTCTCCATTTATTGCCTTCCACTCATTGGATGAGGCCACATACCTTGTGGAAGACAATCTGCTTTACTTAGAGTTTTCTAGTTTAAACTTTAATCTGATTTAAAAAACACCTCCACGGAGATATCCACGATAGTGTTTGACCAAATATCGGCACCTTGTGGCCAAGTTTATACATAAAATTAGCGATTACAACCTAGAGCCCTTATTAGGAAAGTGGCATCCAAAGTGTGACTGATAGATGTGGTAACACTGACTTGGCTTAAAGTGCCTCCTGCATGTGATTTTTTGAGATTTTGGTTTCTAATTATGCCTGTGCTCATCAGGTGCTGGCTTGGTTGCCAGGCCAATGTCACCATATTTACTTCAGATTGATTTCTTCAGAAGTAAAACATTGAGTTGAAGGTATTGAAGAAGTTGAAGGCATTCCATTTCTATTTGCTTTCCTCCTCTATCCAAAAGTATACTTTCTTTTTTTTATATTTTACACACAAGTGTAAAACCACAAATAACATGTTATACTTATATAATAAAGTTGATCTCAGTTGAATTTATTATATGCATCATTTTGCAATTTCTTAAAAATTACATACTGCATTTATGTGATTTATTTATGTTGCATGTGCAGATTTGATTCATTTTAGATATTGCATTCTAATTTTTTCATCAACATTGATTTTTTTCTTCCAATATTTCTACCCCTGCTACAAAATGCTGTAGTGAATATTCTTCTACATTACCCTTACACACAAACACAAAGACACCAGCACCCAGGAAAGAGCCACTGGGTTATGAATATCTTTGCTTTTATCAGATATTGTCAAACTGTTTCCCAAGGTGGTTGCATGATTTTGTCTGTTTATTTACTACTTCATTTATTTGGTGTCACTGGGGGTTGAACCTAATTCCTCCACACTGAGCTATATCCCCAGTACTTTTTATATTTTTTTTGTTTTCAGATAGAGTCTCACTAAGAACCTAAGTTGTCCAGAGTGGTCTTGAGCTTGCAATCTTGTCTTAGCCTCCAGTATATGGGAATTACAGGTATGTGCCACCATGCCAACTGCTTGCACAAAATCAAAAGGCTAACATTATTGAATGCCATTTTTGTTGCTTCAAATTGTCATTGGTATAAGTATCATCAGAATTCTTAATTTTTGATAAATTCTTTATCTTACTTTTGCTAAAGTGCTACCTTACCCTTATTTGATTTGCATTATCCTAATTACTATAGGAACTGAAAATCTTTTCATGCATTTGGCCATTTATTTTCCTTTTGTTGTGAATTGCCTGCTCATGTCAATTGCCCATTTTTCTACTTGATGGTCTTCTTATTTATTCATAGATTTTTAAATGTGTATTTTGCATAATAATATTCCTTACTATTTATCTTAAATTTAATAATGTATCTTTAAATTTTGTTTATAAAGGCTTTGTTATATAGAATATTTTAATTATGTAAATTTTGTTTTATTTAAGCAACTTTCCCCTACTTCAAGGTCATACAGTTATTCCTATATATTAGTATTCTCCATATTGTCATTCCATAATTTTAAAGCTTTGTTTTATATACAGGAAAGGATTTTATAGGCTTTCTTTTTATCCATGATGATAGACAATTTTATCAGTTTTAGTACTTAAATAGCTTTTTATTTCTCTACTATCTGTTATTCTATTTTCTAAAATTTTTAAATTTTTTTTAAAAGAGAATAAAACCAAGCAAAATAAAACAGAACAAAGCCAATCAAAACAAGCCAGTGTAACTGACACAGGACTTTAAAACAATATGAAATCAGTAATGGTTACCATAATGCTTCTTGTCTTCAAAATAGCTGTAGATACCTTCAGACATAGTAAAAATTGAACAAAGCAGAACAGAATAGAACCAATAAAAACAAAGCAATGAATGCAATAAAGGACTTCAAAACAAGACACCAGTAAATCCAAAATGGCTACCATAATGTATCTTGCTATCTTTAAAATAGCTGCCCATGCCATTGAATTCAACAAACTAAAACAAAACCAAACAGAATAAAACCCATCCCAACAGAACAATGAAAATTATATAGGACTTCAAAACAAGATAATAGGGAGTTAACCATGGCTACTACCTTCAGAAGGAGATCCCCCATAGATGCCACACTGTGTACCGTGATCCTTTGAATAGATGATGAGACCACTGGCCCTAGACCTGCAAAGTCAGTGAAACACCAAACACCATAAGCATCAAATTGCATTTCACCTCAATAGCTATCTTTGTAGTCCTTGCTTCTCTGGATCAACCAGTTGCTTGAGGGATAGGGGGTTGGCTTTTCTTGTTCCCCAGCCTGCGTGCTGAAAGGGGCTGGGTTCTGGCTGTCTGCCAGCAGAGGTGGCTTGTGCATGGTGCTGGTTTGCAGAGAGGGCTTGCTTCTTGTTGACTGCTTGCTCTCTTCCCCCACAGTCCACAGATGGTGCTGACTCATGGGGAAAGGCTAGAGTGTGGCTGTCCCTCCCGTGGTGGTGGCCTATGCATGGTACTAGTTTGCAGGGAGAGTTTGCTTCTTGTTGAATTTTCTCTTCCCCCACAGTCTGCAAATGCCCCTGACTCACAGGAAAAGGCTGGGGTCTGGTTGTCGCCCTGGCAGTGGCAGGCTGCACGTGGCGCTTGTTTGCAGGGAGGGCTTGCTTCTTGTTGACTTCTTATTCTTTTCCCCCACAGTCTGCAAATGGCACTGACTCACGGGAAAAGGCTAGGGTCTGGCTGTCCCCCCAGTGGCAGTGGCCCCCGCGTGGCACTGGTTCTCAAGGAGGGCTTGCTTCTTGTTCTCTTCCCTGTTCCATTTTCTGTCAGGCACTGAAAGTACATATAATAATATTTTCCAGATGTTTATGTTTGAGTTTTTCTATCTTGTTCCATTATTCCATGCATTTGTCCTGGAGCTAACACACTTTTTAAAGCAATAAAGATTTATGATAAATCCTTATATTCGGTAGGGCAAGATGTCCTGCTCCTCATTTTTCAAAATTACTTCGGTTATTCTTGGTCTGTTATTCTTCCACGTGCATTTCAGGGTTAGCTTGTCAAATTCAGTCAAAAATTCTATTAAAATTTGTATTGGAATGGCAATCAATTTATAGACTTAGAAAAATTACTATTTTTCAACATAAGCATTTTTGCATCTCCGCTTATTTGTCAGTTATGTTCTGTAATATATTTATTTTTTGATTAAGATATTGTATTTTTTTGCTAAAATTATTATGTGGTTTTTCTCCCTGTCATTGTGAATGGGAGGTTTTCTTTCAAGAATATTTTCTAAGTGGTTGTTTATTAGGCATAGCAAAGGCATTGCTTTTCTATCCAGAAACTTTGATGAGTCACAATTAATTTTAAATCCAGTTATGAGTTATCTTCATTTTTCTAGGTAGACAATATCATTGCTTAATATTAACCATATTGTTTTATGTTTCTAGTTTTCTTTCTTTCTGGGTTTCTGTTCGAGATGGGAGCAGTACTGGTGAGTATCCTAGCCTTATTTCTGATTTTAAAGGCAATGCTTCTAATTTTCACACTTCTTACTATATTTGCTTTAGGTTATTATGGAAGGTTATATGAAGTTAGGAAACATCCTCTGTATTCCAGATTTTGTTTCTTTTTTCTTTTCCTCTTTTCTTCCTTTTCTTTTCATCTTTCTCTCTCTTTCTTCCCTCTATCTTTCTTTACCTTATTTTGTAAAAATTTAATGTATGCTAAATTTGGCAAAATGTTTGTGCATCTATGTTCCTAGCTATACAGATCATAAAATTTTCATCACACTATAGTGCCTTTGCTTAGTTTACATATCAAAGTTTGACTAGCTTCATTTAAAAATTAGGGATTTTCTCCCATTTTTAACCCTTTTGAATTACCCATTCAATAGATTTATCCATTCCTTGAAAGTTTAGTGAAGCACCTTATACTCTTTAAAATTGATTCTTGTTTTTTAGATAGATTATTGACAATGATAAAAACCATTAACGTTTGCCAGTATTTTTGAGCTTAATATTTCTTCTTAAATCAATCTTAGTAGTTTATACTTGATGCAGGACACTTAACATGGAAATAATAGTGCAGCCCATGCTGTGTTGATTCAAACAATAAAGGAATCTAGTATATTATATATTAAGAACTTCAGAGTAGGACCATCTGCATAGTTGATTGAAGAGCCCAACAATATTATCAAGAATGCAAGTTGTTTTTCTCCTTTTTCTCTGCCATCCTCAGTGGGTTGGTTCTCATACTCAAACATAGCAATGATCAGATGATGAATAAGGATTGTCTCTTCCTACTGTGTCTTTTTTAGGAAAGCGCAGCAGCTACCTCATCATAACTGGTTGACGCAAAATAGATCATGTTCTCATTCTTAAATCCCTCACTGGGCAAGTGGGGCTTAGAGCTCGATTCAGCAACATGTTCTATATGAAGTCAGACAGTATTTTGTATTGTAAATCATATGATTGATACCATGTTACTCTCTGCTGGTATAAGTGCAAAAACTGCCATAGACTATGCATGAATGAAAGGACATAGCTATGTTCCAATAAAACTTTCTTTTCAAAAACAAGGGACAGGCTGGATCTGGTCCAAGGGCCAAGGTTTGTCTACTCTGGCTTAGGACACAACTCTTGTCTTCTCAGGGCTTACTGGAGTGACATGCATATCATGCACCTCTGGAATTAAACCTTATTTCAAATATTGAGAGCAAAGAGACTCATGTGAAAACAAGTTTTTGCATCCTTCCAGTTGAATCTTACCCATTCTCAATGGTCTCTAAATAGACCTTTTGCATAACTGAAATTCCAGAAAAGACAGCTGGTTTTAATAAAAATCTAGTATAAAAATCAATATCATAAGCTTGTAACTAGATGTCTCCCATACACTCATGCACTTATATGTAGGGCTTTTGGGAGGTCTTTGGAGGTGCAAATCTTTTGAATTAGTCCACTGATGAGTTTGTAGTTAAATGCCTGGTATCAGGAGGTAGGTCATTGCCTGTATGACCTACAAAGGTGTATCTCCATTCTTCCTCCCTTGGTCACTCTGCTTCCTATCTGCCATGCTATGAGCGACTATCCTGTGTTATGCCACCCTGCCTTGGAGTTAACTAACTATAGACTGAACCCTCTATAAACCATGAGACAAAATAAACCTTTGTTTTTTAAATTATGGTAGTTGGGCATTTTGTCTCAGGAACAAGAAAGTGACTAAGATACCGTGTCATGGAAAGAAAGTAAATTCTCCTATAATTTGAAGTCTTCAAGTGGATGCTCTTTGACTGACATGAAGTCTTCTAGGATAAGATACCTGCATGGCAGTGGCCAGTGTGTTAGTCCAGGTTTTCCAGAGAAACAAATCAAATACAATACGTATGCATAAAAAGGTATTTCTTAGATCGGTTCATGTGAGATCATAGGCTGAAAAATTCCGTGGCGTATTTCTGCAAGTCGGAGAGGAAGAACCCAGGAGTGTGGCTCTAAGAAACCAGAAGCTTCAGAATAAGAGAGACCAAAGTTGTAGCCTCAGAGAGATGTCCTAGAAGTCTACTGGTGCAAGACTGTGCTCAAAGGTCAAAGAATGTTCAAGGGCAGCAGCAGCAAAAGGCACACCTGCTGAGACAGGAAGAAAGAATGTCTCCCTTCTCCTGCTTTTTCATTCCATTTAGCTCTCAGTCTATTGATGGTGCTGTCCACATTTAGGGTGGGTCTTCCTCTCTGTCTGCGGACCCTCGTGCCAATCTTTTCTGAATACAACTGCCAGACACACTCAGAAATGTGTTTTACCAATTTGCTAGGCAACTCTCAATTCAGTCAGGTTGACAACCAAAGTTAACTATCACAGTGATCCCTTTGTGAGATCTACTTCTAACCACAACATCTCTATTGTATTTGGCTACACTGCAGATGTGGACAGTTACAGACAGCAGAAAGTCAAAATTCCTATGTTGGGTTATCTTTGAGCTCTTATCAGGATAGACAAAAGGAAGAATAGTTGATTTTCCATTTTCACTTGTGAGCTTTATTTCCCCTTTACTTTTACCTTCACTCCCTGAAATCAGTATTGCCTAGAAATTCTTCCTTACCACAGTTAGGCTGCTTTCCCAGAACATCTGGAGCTGGAAGGCAAGAGTTGTCCCAGACCACACCCAGGCCCCTGCATGCCACCATCCTTACTCATAGCTCCTGTGGGTTTTTCCGGAACAGAAAAGATTCAAAGCACACTCTGTGCAGCAAAATGGCCCCAGGAGGAGATTCACGCTAACATAACAGAGTCTGACAAGTAGTACAACTCATTCTGACTTCTCATCCATATCAGGATGTGTATTTGAGATGAATTGCCAAGTATTAAAAATGAAAAGCATACAACTTCATTCTTGTGGTTTTTGTGCCCCTATTTTAGACAGGCTTGGACACATTCTACTAAATCTTTTTCTAAGTGATGTGTCTGAATGTATTTCCAGCAACTCGAGGGGAAGAAACAAGGGGAAAGGAACTAAGACAGGTAAGATAAGGTAATCTGATGGGCCCTGATGGATCATCCAAACTACTGTAGGAAGTTGATGCCACTCAATTTTCAAATCCTTTAAAACTTTATATCATGTTAAGAAAGGCTAGGGAAGAACTGGGGGAAACATCTGTTTCCCTAAGCAAGCACAGAGTGAAGAATAAGGAAAGTGAAACCCTCTTTTTCAAGGTGAAGTCAGGTCAGTTGTGTAATATTGTGTACAGTAGCTATTGTGTACTAGGTGAGTACTACCCACCTGTTGGCTGAACTAAGGGCAGCACCTTGGCACTGGTAATTGCCCGGGTACAGAATTGATCCAAATAGGCCCAATATTGTAAGTTTTGGATGTCTACCGCATAGTTTGGGCTGGAAATATGGATAGGTCTCATATTAGTCAATTTTGCATTACTATAATGAAATGTCTGAGGCAGGCTGACTATAAAGTAAAAAAAGATTGTTTAGCTCAGAGTTCTGGATGCTGAAAGTCTAAATGGCATGCTGCAGGTTCCAGTGAGGGGTACTTTGGCTGCCTTACCTCATGGTAGACAGCAGTGAAGGAAGTGTGTGAGAGAACAATGATCAGGAAGTCAGAGAACTGAGTGGAATCAGACTCAGGTCTTCACAGCAACCCTCTTGAGAGCATTACCAAGAGGGCACAGGAAAACTACTTAATTCCTTCCAAGGACAGCACCTTCTGTTGAGCTGAGGACTTCCCACTAGACCTCACTTCTTAAAGATTTTCATACCACCTCCAAATGTTGCCACCCCAAGACCAAGCTTTCAACATAGAGAAACTTTGTGGAACATGGTAAAACTATATCTAACCCTTAGCAGATCTAAGACGCTTAACCCGGAGCACCTCACAGAGTGTAAAACCAAGAGTTGGAAGCAAAGAGTGGGCAACTGGGACAGGCTTAAAAGGCAAGGTCTGGAAAAACTCTCAAAAAATACTTCTGAAGGAGACAGCACAATGATACCACAGTGGGAAACAACTGCATGGGGCCCAACTAGATAACAGAAATGGATGTCAAGGTTTCATCCTCAAAAAATGTACACAGTTTAAAAGAATATACAAAGCAAAGAGTGGACACTCTAAGACATAAGCAGAAATGTATACTAAGTTACAACTTGCAACCAAGGAGAGAGAAATCTCATTGGTTTGTTTTGGGAAACGTGCATTAGAAAGCTCTTCAAAAGAGTCTGTGATTAAGCAGGGTTTGAGTGATGCTGGCAGATAATGATGTGCAAAAAGGCTAAGACAATGACATGCATGAAGATACGGAGGCATGAGGGGTCATGGTATATAGAGATGTAGAAATAAGAGCATTTTGGAGGGGAGGAGAGAAGGGTGACAGCAGTGTAAAGTCTAGAGAAGAAGACCTGTAGCCTGCACATGATGGGTGCCTCACCTTCCATGCTAAGGAAATGGGTTTGCTTTTTTTTTTTTCATCATGGAAAATGGAGCCATTGATATTTTATATCTAGGGCTGCTTTGAGTTTTCAAAGGATCACTTCTCTGAGAAAATAATTGTAGCACAGAAAATTCATTTGAGGGATACAAGATTGAAAGGACTTGTCAGGTCTAAACAACAAAAATAAACACTGCAATGTTTCAGGTTAATAAGGCTGGAGCAAAAGTAGTGGCAGTGGGGTTGAGGGCAGGGCATGAGGAACAGACCCAAAATATAACCAAGATTTGATGACGAGTCGGGCACAAGTGGTAAGGCAGAGAAGAGAATCAAAAATGACCAGCTCAAATGCTATTCACTGGCTATCATTTCTCATGCTCTAACTTTCCCTTGCACCCAACCTTCACATGTATTTCATGTAGACGATGGAGTATTTCTTCTCAGCCACTCTTCACTCACTCCTTTCCAAATTCATTTCCCTCCTCCACCCACACTCCTGGTGCTTTGGTCACAGAGGTCTCAATCACACACTCCAAGCAGGCTCCTGTGTACTTGCCTGTAGCATTTGTTCCTCACCCAGATACCCTTATCAATGTCCACTTTGATTTATTTTATGTCTCTGCCCAAATATCAATTTATCAGGAAAGACTTCTCTAACTACCCTATCTAATATAGAAACCATTTATTTCTCCCCATGTCATTCTTGTAAACCCTTACTTTGATGTGTTTTCTACAGGGTACTTAGTCACTCTCTTTTCAGAGAAGGTCTGACTATGTTGGGGTGACTGATAATCTCCAAATATTGCAGGTTAAGAAAAAGCAGAATTGTACTATATGTCCACTGCAGGTTAGCAATAGCCTTTACTCATGGTAATTACTATTGGTCTGAGTGAGCAGGAATCATTCAGTGTGTGCTTCCACATTCACTGCAGCAATGGAGAGGGGAGATAGTCTGTGCACTAACTCTTAAAACTTCTGCCCATAAGTGACACACATGATA
>RJWM01040158.1:0-16534 GCA_004363535.1 Dasyprocta punctata
CTTGAACAGACTCATTACCATAAAATAGTTTGGAAAAATGACCAAAGCGCTATCATGAAAAAGAGCTTGTATCAGATGATTTCACAGCTTAGACCTACCTGACTTTTAAAGAATGGATAATACAATGTTATTTAAACCAATCCTTCTCAAGGATTTAACAGGAATCAACTGGAGAGCTTGTTAAAGTGAAGATTATGATTCACGGGTCTGGGATGGAATCTAATACTTTCTATTTTTTTTAAGCAGGCAAGTGATTTTGATGCTGTTGGTTCATGCCCTTTGAGTGACCAATTTCCTTTACATATGTGTTAATTAAACATTTATTGAGAACTATTATGGGGTATGGGTTACCATCCTGGGGTCAGGAGATATGACAGTGAACACAACAGAGGTCTCTGCTTTTTCGAGATTATATAGTCATATTTGGGCTTCCTTCCTTGTTTACTGATAAAGATCATAAAAATCTTTGAATATTAGGAACCTAAGAGTGTATTTTGTATGTGAGTTAGGTGACTAGTGGCTGGGAGTCCCTCACTAGCTTCAGGATGGGACTGGTCACCTAAAGACCAAGGCATGATCAGAAGGTTGAGACAACCCCCTCCTGACCACTTGTGGATGGAGAGGGGCTAAAGGTTGAGTTGATCATCAGTGGTCAATCATGTAATCAATCATGCCTGAGTAATAAAACCTTTATAAGAATCCAAGGTTTGGAAGAACTTCCAGATAGGCGAATACATGGAGTGTCTAAACCTTCTTATAAAGGGATTTGGAAGCTCCGTGTCCCTTCTCACGTGCACATTTCCCATCTAGCTGTCATGTATATCATTTGTAATATCTTTTATAATAAATGGATAAACATAAATAAATGTTTCCTTGAGTTCTGGGAACAACTGTTGTAAATTAATTGAACTCAAGGAGGAGGCCATGGGGACATTGATTTATAGTAAGTTGTCCAGAAGCTAGGCCATGACCTTTGCTTTTGTCTGACATCTGAAGTGGGAGTAGTGTTGTGGGACTTAGCCCCCAGTCAGTGGGATCTGATGCTGTCTTCAGGTAGATAGAGTCAGAACTGAATTAGAGGACATCCAGCTGGGGTTCACTGTAGAATCATCTCTGTAATTGCTAGGTGTGTGTGTGTTTAGTGGAAAAATCCCCACACATCTGGCATCAAAAGTGTTGAGTGACTATGTGAGCACTGAGTGTAGGAGAAGCACATTAAAAAAACCCCTTAGATCTACGATGTGGTTGTAAAAATCTAAATAAAATATAAAAAATTAAGTTGTGTACCGAAAGAATAATACACTGATAAGAAGGTACTCTATATTTCAGGGACTAGAAGCTGCTTCACTATCCAGACATGTATTACTATAATTTATTACACTGGTACATTAAAAAGCCCCATGTGATCCTATCAGTATATACTGGAGAAACATTTGATAAAATTTAACAGCGATTTCTAATAAATTTGTTTTAATTTTTTTTTTTGAGACAGGGTCTCGCTGTGCAGTTCAGGATGATCTCGAGCTCACTTTGTAGCCCAGGCTGATCTCGAACTTGCAAGAATCTTCCTGCTTCAGCCTCCCAAGTGCTGGGGTTACAGGTGTGTGCCACCATGCCTGGTTTTTTTCTTTTTTGGTACCGGGCATTGAACTCACGGACTCATGCTTGCCAGGCAGGTGCTTGTGCTGCTGAGCCATACCTCTGGCCCTGTTTTAATTTTTATTAGTATATGTTTGCAGTATAGTCCTAATACAAATTCAAAGTTAAATAAGAATATAAATAATCTTCTTATCTAAGATAAAGAATATACTCCTAAACACAATAGCAATTATTTTAAATTGTAATAATTTTAAATGACAACTGGGACAGAGCTATCTACTTGGCATTATTATGCTACATTGTCATAAATGTCAAATAAGAACATAAAATAATTGCCATAAACTTTGAAAATAAAGAGACAAAACTATTTTTGCCTATGACTTGATTATTTACCTAGAAAACTCAGAGACATTAACAATAAACTTTGAGAATTACAGCACTGATGATTTGGAAGAGTTGACAGTTTCAAGATAAATATACAAAAAGCATAGTAACAGTATACTTTCCCCTATGCATATTAACAGCATATTCTCTCCATATTAACAGTGTGTACGTGATAGTTAACCACGATGTCAGTTTGAGTGGATTAAGGAACACCTAGTAGTTTGGTGGAGCACAGTTCTGGTTGTGCCTGTGGAGGACTGACCAAGAGCCAAACTGAGGAGGTTAGTCCCACTCTGGATGTGAGTAGCACCAACAATTAGGCTTGTAGCCAGGATGGAATAAAAAGGGAAAGAAGAAGGAACTCTTTTTTGCTTTTTCTTTGACATCACCTTTGGGTGTTTGTCTCCAAAGCATAGGTCAGAGTGTGGTTATAGTTATTATAACCTTGCCAGGGCTTTGATAGGCTCTTGAAACTCTGTTAAACTTGGTATTCATCAGATTTCCAGTCAGAAGGCTTCCAGGGAAGAGGCCATCAATCCTTTTTTGGGAATTTACCTTGCATAAGAGACTGACTTTGAGTTCAATACTGTGTTTTTTTTTTTTTTTTTTTTTTTTTGGTCTAGGAAGACCAGTGTTTCTTAGAGGCTTCTTATATGTGGCAGTGTATAGGGTACTCATTTGTTATTCATGGCCTCCAGAAGCTTATGTTTTGAGAAGATAACATGAACTGTTTTCAAATTTTATTGTCTTTATGCCTACAAAATATACCTGTTTCTTATAAAATAGTCAAATATTACAGAATTAAATGGCACTGTTCTCAGTATCCCTATACCTCAGAAATAACTACTCCCAGTTTTATCAGACTTTTCTATGCATATGCATATATAAAGTATGTATTTTTAAAAAAAGGATTACCCAATAGGCATTGTATAGCTTGCTTTTTGATTTTTTCCTCATAAATATATATAGCAGACTTCTTTTCTTGAGAGTCAATATTCTATTTTGTTTTCATTTTAGAATTTTCTTCACAGATAGAACTATTTATAAAGTGATTCCCTGTGAGACATAATTTTCTTTTCTAGGATCATATTATAAAATAACACAATTGTTTATTCACAACTGCTAGGATTATATTATAAAATAACACAATTGTTTATTCACAACATGGAAGAAAAAATGTAAAAATTATATTTAATAAGCAAAATAACTATTAAACTAAAAACACTACAGATGTTAAAAGTTCACATTCTTAAGAGTCTAGGAGTGTACCTTGGTGGTAGAGCACTTACCTAGCATGCATGAGGCCCTGGGTTCAATTCTCAGCATTGCAAGGACAAAACTATGAAGAACATGCAGTAACCAAACTCTTTCTTTTGGTACCGGGGATCAAACTCATGACCTTGTGCTTGTCAGGCAGGCACCTGTGCTGCTGCTAAAGCCCCGGCCCCAAACTCTTGAAAAATCTGGTTTATAAAAGAAATTCTTTGCTCAGAAGTGGACCCCAATCTAGGTCAAAGTTTTGCAACCTTTTAGACACAGTTTTAATACCTTAGTATAAGACTTCACTAGAAGCAAGCTCTAGAGGTGAAAGGAACTGGTAGGAGGCTGCAGTGATGACAAAAGTATGAAGTGACAGTGCCAATTTGACTTTGAAGAGGAAATCACAATAAACCATTTCCAAGGGTCTATTTCTTAGAGAGGAAGAGAGAGAGGGAGAGGAAGAGGAAGAAGGAGAGAGAGAGGGAGGGAGAGGGGGAGGGAGGGAGAGAGAGAGAGATTTTAGTAGACAGGCAAAGACAAGCAATTCCTCAAGAATTCCTTCCTCAAGATGTTCCTGTGAACATCTGTAATCCCAATATAGCAGAAAATGGCCTTGCCAGCCAGTATACTTCAATTTCTGGAAGTTACTGTTGCCCAGTAATCTCTAGTTTACTTTAGTTCCTGTTACAGTTCTTGTTACTTCTGTTTCTCAGAAACTGCTGGTCATTATGATGCATGGCTGGTCACTATGATGCACATTGTAAGAACCAATCTCCAAATGACAAGCACTTTGCCCCTGTACTTTCACTTTGCTAGCCCATAAAATCCTTCCTCCCTGAGCCTTCAGGACCTACTTCTTTGGGAATGATGCCTGTTGGGACCACTGGCATAAAGCTAATTCTTGCCTCCAAACTTTGGTGCAGCTCAGTTCTTGGTCATGGCTTTGCTGTTACATTTGGTGCAACAGCTGGAAATGACCATGCTGGCCATCTGGGCCACTGGCCAGAGCCCTTGCAGAAGGAGTAGGGACTCCACTGGCCCTTTGACAAGAAAGGAGTGCCCCTGAAATATTTTTGGGGTCTCCTTGGGGACTAGGAAAGGACACCCTGCTCACTGCCTGCAGCTCACTGGACCAAAGGGAGCAAATGTAAAAATCTGTCCTGTCATCAGATAAGATAAGACCCCTGGGGGCACTCCTGAGTCAAGCCTGTCCCTCTGGACAGAAGGAGAGACTGACCAGCTTTCATTAGACAAGGACTCCCCAAGGAAGAGGAACTGTTTTAATCTCTGAACGAGGGATGAATGTGTCTGTGAAGGTAATGGTTGGTGTAAGCCATAGACCATTCTGTCTGTGCTCCACAGCAAGAAACTCCTGGACCATGAAGTTCAATTGGCCCTTAACCTGTGGTTCTGTGAATGCATCTAAAAGGGCATAATGGAGACTCTAGTGATAAGTTTCTCCTTAGTCTGGAAGGTCCTAAAGAGGCATGCAGCCAAGTGGGCATCTGAATGATCTCTCTCTGAATGGCACCCACCTTTTATCTGTTGTGACTCCATTCAAGAGCACACCACATACAAGTAGGGAGTCACAATGGGTGGGATCTAGCCAGTCCAAACCCATGATCCTTAACTTCAGGCCCAAGAATTTTAAAAAAGGACTTTTCGGTTGATTATGGAGTTAAAATGAAAGACTCTGCATTTGAACAAAATTCATTGAGACTCCCTGCATCTGAACAAAACCTATTCTTCCTGAGACTTCATCCTTGGCAAATGCCACTGCAGCTCCCACTGGGCCAACTCTCTCCTTCCCGCATCTGACTCATCTACTTCGAGTCAATTCAACTGGCTCCAGCTGTCAATCCATGCCAGCTTGCTTCTCCATCCCAACTCCAGGGAATCCAGACAGTCATTGCCTGCATTCATCCACAGAAGTCCTCCCCCTGGAGTCTTCTACTTCACAGTTATCCTTGCATAGCATCATCCAACACCCACCCAGGATGACTGTTGGCAACTTTTGACTGAGAAAAAATTGGTTAAAGGGAAAGGCTCCCCCATGGACTGCCAGCCCTGGTGGATAGGTTACCATGCCTTTCCCAAGGGTCACCTCATCTAACAGTATAACACCCCAGTGAAAAGAATCCAGAAATACTGTTAATCACTTCTTAGAAGAATTGGGGTTAGGGGGAAGCTCATCAGTATATCAAAAATTACTACTGTTACCCAGAATTCTGAAAAAAAAAACCCTTCAAACTTTTATGAGAGACTCTGTGAAGCCTACAGGGTCTACACTCCTTTGATCCTGAGGCCCCAGAAAATCTACAGATGGTAGTTGCAGCCTTCATTGCACAAGAAGCTCCTGATATCCCCAAGAAAATTCAGTCTGGTAGATGATGATACCCTCTAGTTGAAGACCAATATGCAAGATATAAAGGCTATGAACAGTAGAAAAATAAATGTCCATTCAGATTTAAAGATAGGCACTCTCAAAAACTTCAACCTGGATCAGATAACAGCCCTTTTATTGGTCTGATGGGCTCAAACTAGGCAAGGCTGGACTTCCTTCTTCAGCTGGGTTACTGGGAGCCTGCAGCCCACATCTATATTGGGGACCAACCTATGACTTTCTGGGTAGACAGCCATTCTATTGCCTCTCTTTCAGAAAAAGGTAACTGGGACTCTTGCCTCTCATTCCTTCTGCCAGGCACAAACTTGCAGCCTGGGAGGACATCTCACCAAATACGAATCCCCATATATGCCAGAATACCCCATACCACTTCTGGGAAAGGACCTCTTCTTTCATGTTAGAGTGACATCTCCTTAGAACCAAGCCATTTGGCCTCCCTCTCATGTAACCCTGCACCTTTGAGATTGGTCCTAATTCTGTCTGTTCCCTGAGAGGAAGAATGATGCCTGTATCAGCCTGAGACAAATAGTAACAATCCTGAAATTCTAAAAGCTCTCCCCCCAGAGGTATGGGCGAAAGACACTTCTGGGCCTGCCTGCCACCATGCCACCCCATGTGACCCTCATTGCTGTCAAACAATATCCTATGTCATAGGAAGCACAAACAGGCACCCAGTCACACATCAGCCACTTAAAACATTTTGCAATCCTGATAAGACTATCAGTCACTTTGGAACACTACTCTCCTTCCAGTGGAAAAGCCCAACGGGGATTACTGGACAATGCAAGATCTTTGTGTTGCCAACAATGCCATCATCACCTTGCACTCTGTGGTACCCCAACCCATCTAGATTTAAAAGATGCCTTCTTCTGCTTGCAAGTTGCTCCCATAAGCCAACCCCTTTTTGCTTTCAACTGGGAAGACCCTTAGACAGGACAAACAGGTCAGTTCACTTGCACTCAGTTGCCACAAAGGTTTAAGAACCCTCTCTCTGTTTTCAGGGAGGCTCTGACAGCAGATTTGGCCAAGTTCTCATCACCTTGTCTCCAGGATAGTCTGTTTCTCTGTCCATTCCAGCTCCATAACCACATTTACTGCTTGCCATCATGGCCCCCCAAGAGAAGAATGATGATGGATACACACATAGATGACACCAACCCAGAAATTCTCAAGACTCTCTTTCTCTGAGTCTGGGCTGTCACCCACCTGCCTCTGAATGTGAAACTTCACCCCAGGGCAATCCCCACCTGCTTCAACCAGTACTCCATGCCACAAGAGGTTCAACTAGGAATTCAACCACACATCCAGAGGTTTTAGAATTGCAAAATACTCATAGACTGCTAAACCACTGAAATATACCTCTTCTGCCTATAAAGAAATCTCCCAGTTCAGGATCTCCAAGCTGTCAATGCTGCCATGGTTGCCCTCCATCCTGCATTCTCAAACTCATACACTCTCCTCAGTCTTCTGCCACCCGCAGCCTACAGGTACACCTGCCTGGATCTAAAGAATGCTTTCTTCTGCTTTGGATTGGCTCCTGTCAGCCAACTCCTCTTTGCCTTTAAATGGGAAGACCCCAGTTCTGGACTCCAAAGTCAACTGACCTGGACTCAACTTCCCAAATGTTCAAAAACTTGCTTAACCTCTGTGGAAAAGCCCTTACAGTTGACCTCACTAGTTTCCCAGCACAAAGTATCACTGCACCCTCCTCTGATATGATTATTTATTTATTTATTTATTTAAAGAGGAAAAAACCCCAGAAAAATCAAGAAGCAAACAAACAGGACTTGTGGGAAGATGGCGGAGTAGTACGATGCAGGGAAAACAGCTTCTCTGAGAGACACCATTTAGAAGTGGGAACACACCATCTTGAGGAAGACAAAAAAGAGGGAGATGGGTTCCTTGGACCCCGGAAGAGCCTGAAGTCTGAATTGAACCCCACAAAGAGAGCGAAAAGAAAAAATTCAATTAAGAAGAAGGTGGTAGTTGGCAGAGCCTTCGCCTGGAGCTGGACTCACTGCATGAGGGGAGCTGTTGGAGCCCGGTGGTGCACGGTCGCGGTGTTGGTGGCGGCTGGCGACCCCGGGGCCTCTGCAGAACCATTCCTTGGTGGAGGAGAGTGGCAGGCGTGGAGGACTGTGCTGGCTGGCGTTGAGTGTGGAGGGCTTGGTCCTACTGTGGGAGAGTGATTTGCTGGAAGCCATTCCTGAGTCAGGCCAGATATGCCTGGGGTTAAAACTGTTGCAGGCTTTCCCCAGTGGTTCCTAGCTGGGCTCAGACCTGCGGAGACTGCCTGGATGGCTGCAAGCCCAAGGAGGCTGCTTTCAGGGTAGGTCTGCTAATGTTGTCTACTACTCCGTCCGCGAACAGTTGCTGGCTTGTGGAGATACAGTGCCACAAATTGGGTTGCTGTCTCCACAGGCTGTTTACCAGTGAATCTAGAGAGAACCCCAGAAGTGGACTTTTTTTTTTTTTTTTGGTCTGGTGTTGTTCTGTTCTCTTTTCTGTTTCTTTTGGCTTTCTTTTCCCTCAGCCTTCTGCAGTGGTTTCCCTGAGTTGGTGGACCCATCTTTGTTCTCCAACCTACTTGCAGTCTCTTTTCCCTTTTCCCACTTTTCTGATTTTTCTTAAATTCATTTTGGGTCCTCACCCTTGGGTACAGAATTGACGTTTTGTGAACCTAAGTACTGTATATGATTGTTTTGCATCCTGTTGTATGAATATAAATTCAGTTTATATGGTTGGGGGTTGTAAATCAGGGGTTGGATCAGTTTACTGTTTTGTTGGCTGTGTTTGGTGCTGTGGGTGCCACTGCAGCCAGAACTGACTCGACTGAACTGGATAGCTGTTGACCTTGCTGGTCCAGGACTGGGATTGACTGGGGTTGCAGAGAGGGCTAGGGCATGGTACCAAGGAACTAGGGACTGGGCTGGGTGAGCAGTGGTTTCTCATCTCTGACAAACTGAGGAGGCAGGATTTTCCAATAGCCTCGGAGCCCAGGATCCCGTTATACCTGGAAGATATCTCTGGGTAGTGCTCATCACCTGGAAGTCCTTAATACCACCATTAAAGTAACCCACTACAGGCAACTAACAGGTATCACTTTAGGAATTAAACTAAAAAAGAAAAGAAATGAGAGGACACTTAAACAGGTCACAACCCCAGACACCCAGTTCACCAAACGCAAACCCATGGGGCAATGAGGCTGGAAAAAAGCCCCCTACAGGATTTTTTAGAAGTGGTAATAAAGCTGTTGAATGAGGCTTTGGAAAAAATGAAATCAGAAATAATCTCTCAAATAACTACAGAGATTATCAAAATATATGCCATGCTTAGTGATGTTATGGCAGATACAGACAAAAAAATAAGCAAGCTTAAGCAACTTATGGAAGGACAACATAGGAAGCAAATGGATTCCATAAAGCAGATTCAAGTAGATATCCAGGAGAACAGAAACTCTATTGAAAGTATTCAAAGTAGATTAAGCCAATGTGAGGACAGGATCTTAGATATTGAAGACAGGTTCGCAGTTAGTGACCAGGAAAAGAAAGATTCTTCAAAACTAGCAAGGGATCATGAGATATTAATCCAGCAGTTGCTTGACAAAACAAAGATAAATAACTTAAGATTAATTTGAGTCAGTGAAGAAGCAGGAGATACTACAAATGACATTAAAAACATTCTTACAGACATCGTGTCAGAAAATTTTCCTGGTGGAGAAAAAGAATTTGACATACAAATAAGTGAGGCAATTAGCAATGATAAAAAAAAAATCTACTTCTAGGCATATCATAGTCAAGATTCCAGAAATTCAACACAAGAATAAAATTTTAAAAGCTGTTAGGGAAAAGAAACAAATCACCTATAAAGGAAAGCCCATCAGAATTACAGTGGACTTCTCAGCACAAACTCTCAAGTCAAGAAGAGCTTGGAGTGAAGTGCTCCAAGTTCTAAAAGAAAACAACTTTCAATCCAGAGTGATGTATTCTGCAAAACTATCTTTCAAAATAGAGGGAGAAACAAAATACTTCCATGATAAGGAACAGTTGAGGAAATTCATGACCACTAAACCAGCACTCCAAAATATTTTGAAGGACATTTTGGGAAGGGATGATAAGTACTACAGCTCCAGGAACCCCAATAGAAGGAATCCACCAGGAAAAAAGAAAACAACATGATAAAGATAAGTCAATACATATCAGTTTTAACCATCAATGTTAATGGTCTTAATTCATTAGTCAAAAGACATAGACTGGCAGAATGGATCAAGAAGCAAGATCTAACAATATGCTGTATACAAGAAACACATTTAATACAAAAAGATACCCATAGACTGAAAGTTTAAGGATGGAAAACAATACTCCATGCAACAGGAGTCCAGAAAAAAGCAGAGGTAGCTGTTCTATTTGCAGATAAAGTTAACTTTAAGCTAAGACTGATTTAGAGGGACAAAGAAGGTCATTATATATTGGTAAGGGAAATCTAAGAGGAAGAGATAATAATGCAACAAATACTAGTCCACCCAGTTATATAAAACAATTATTAATTGACATGAAAAATCAAGTAAGCCTTAATACAACTGTATTGGGAGACCTCAATACATTGCTGTCACAAAAAGATAGGTGTGTAGTTCTTGGGGTCCTCTGGGTAGAGTATCATGTCATCTGAAACAAAATCTATGTATATAAAAAATTAGTTGTGACAGTCAGAGAAAAAGAATTTTGAGCAAAATGTAACTTTTTCAGGGTCACCTTCAGATTTTATTTTCAATGTGAAATGTTAATTTGAAAACAATTGTGTTAACAGTTAGATAATGTTTCATGTCTGTATTTTTTTGTCTTAAATAATTTTCAGAAATATCCAATATGCTGATGATTGTTGCTGTTTTGTTGGTTGGGGTGAAATTGTTATTTTTTGATTTCTTGTTTTTCTTTTGTTTAAAATAAAAAAGGAAAAGAGAAAAAAGAAGAAGCAAGCAAACAAAACACTCTGATGTGTTGGTGATATTCTTCTGGTTAGTGACACCCGAGCTGCCTGCAGGGAAGACACAAAATCTTTGCTTCAATATTTGACTGTAAAACATCTTGAAAAAAAGACGCAAATCTGCAAACAAAATGTCAGATATCTGGGATTTGACTTAAATCAGTGACACTGTGCCTTTAGACTAAAAAGGAAAGAGGTCGTCTCCGTCCTGGAACAAGAAACAAATAAACAAGCAAAAATACAACAAAACAAAAAGGCTCTTAAAACCTCTTGGAGCTGCTGGCTTCTACAGAATCTGGATCCCTGAGTTCACAGAAAGGAAGGCCCCCTATATGATGCCATGTCTGGAAAAGACTGATACTTTTGACTGGAACTCAGAACAAGAAAAAGGCTTTAATGACACTAAAAAGGGCCTCTCTATAGTCCCAACCTTGGGAATTCCAGATGTAACTAGAATTCAACTTGTTCGTTGATCAATGATGACATTTGGGTTTAAAGATGCTTACTCAGACTGTCAGTCCTTGGGAGCACCCAGTGGCCTACCTGTGTAAACACTTGAATCCAGTTGCTAAGGGCTATGCCCCTTTGCCTCAGTGCTCTAATGGCCACTGTCCTCCTGATTAAGAAAACTGAAAAACTCACCTTAAGCAGAGACCTAACTGACCAGGTGCCACATGCTGTACTAGACTTCCTAAATAACCATGGACACTGCTGGCTCTCCAACAGCCGGGTCAGCCAGTACCAAAAACCCTTATGCAAAAATCCTTTCCTGGCTCTTGTGGTGATAAAACCACTCCATCCTGTCACACACCTGCTCCCCAAGCTGGGCCCACCAAACCATGACTACCTGGCACTAACTAATGAGCTGTTCTCAAGCTAACCAGACTTAAAAATAAATCCTCTGACAGATGCTGTTTATGGATGGAAGTATCTCTTTTAAAAATGGAGTCTGAAAGGCTAATATAATATGCTGTGGTCACTTTGGACAAAGTTATTTTGGCCAAGGATGTCCCACAGGGATGGTCTGTATGGTCCATGTGCCCTCATGCAGGCCCTCTCTTGGTCTGAAAGTGCAAAAAAGGTCTACTGCTTCCTGCTGCTATCTGGAAACCTGCCAAAACAGTAAAACAGAATTGCAAAAGCAGCTGCTAAAAGAGCATCCTGGGACAGAAATACTATGCAAGACAAATTGTTGTCCCAGAAAGATGGCCTATGCCTGGGTTCAAAAACACTACAATCTAATCCATGAAGGAAAAATAGTCATGAAAGAGCTCTTAGACTGCTATTATTATATCCCATGCCTGGCCAGCATCTGCTCCACTGTCTGACAACAATGCCAAATCTACACTCAGAATAATGTGATCCAGAGTCCTAAGCCCCCTCTGGGGATGACATCACTTTAAATTTCACAGAAGTAAAGCCTTATAAGGGCTAGAGACATCTGTTGGTGCTTGTATGCACCCACTCAGGTTGGCCCAAGACATTCCCTACCCAAACTGAGAGAACAATGGACGTTTATAAGGTCCTGTTGTGAGAAATCATTCCTAGATATGGTCTACTCTTGACCATTGGAAATGACAATGGGCCTACATGTATGGCAAATATAACTCAAAAACTGGCAGAAATATTAAAGATTAAATAGAAACTGCATACAACATACAGGCCATAAAACATTAAGGAAGTAAGAATATAACCCTACAGGAATAGCTTGTAAGCAGTTCCATAAGAATTTAATTGAAAGACCAGCTATACCTATAGACACCACTGTACACACATATAACCCAGGTGACATAGGTCAATGGCCTAGCTGGAAGGGAACATACACAGTCATACTGATGAACCCTTGTAGCCCTTAGTTGCAGAAATTCAGCCTTGAATTCACCACTCCAGAATTAAAGAGCCCATTCAGATGATTGCTGGCGTGTTTACCTGGACCAGAAAGCTCCTCTAAAATTCACTCTGAAGAGACAATGCATCCAAAGCCCTGCTCTGATGACTCCAGATGCAGACTAGTCTATGCATGACTGAAGCTTGAGGACATGGTTCACAGGATTGCTCCATATCTAAATGCCTTACTCACTGTGATTTTTGTGCCTTTTTAGGCTTCTCCCTTTGCTTCCACTTCAGCTTGTGTATGTACTTGATATTGTGGTGTCTTGGTTTTTGATCCTGGCTCTCCTGCTATCTGTGGCTTTTGCCTCAGCCCCGTGAGTGATGACCCAAGAGAATAGAAAACAACAAGTAAGGCCCTTCCCCTTATTATATAGTTAGCCAATCGACCAAGATTTGATGAATCCACAAGCTGCATTAGACATGCTCCAGGGTCAGATTGACTCCCTTGCCAGAATAATGTTACAGAATAATGTTACAGAACAGGTGAGTCCTTGATTTATGGATGGCTGCTAGGGAGGAACATGTCTCTTACTAGAACCAACTTAGAAAAGAACTCAATAAAAGGTCCCAAGAAAAACAAAATTCACACTCCTGGTGGGGAACATTCCAATCTTGGTAATCTTAGCTAGGGCTCATCCAAGGACCACTGACAACCCCAATGTTACTGCTTCTAGTTGAGCTTTGTGTAATTAATTGACTTACCTGGTTCATCTCAGAAGATTACATGTAACATACCCTGCAAAGGTTTCCTGGGAAACAAAAGAGGGGGTAAATATAGCAGAAAAGGCCCTGCAAGTCAGTATACTTCAGTTTCTAGTAGTTACTGTTGTCCAGGTAACTTCCAGTTCACTTTAATAGCTGTTCCAGTTCTGTTACTTCAGTTTTCCAGGAATGGCTGGTCACTATGATGCATGACTTGTCACTAAGATACACATTGTAAGAACCAATCCCTAATTGACAAGCCCTCTGCCTCTGTACTTCCACTTTTCCAGCCCATACAAACCTCCCTCCCTGAGCCTTTGGGGCCCAAGTTCTTTGGGAATGATCCCAGCTTGGACCACTGGTATATTCTTTCCTCCAGATCTCAGTGCTGCTTGGTTCTTGGTCATGGCTTTGCTGTTACATCAGCACTCTGAGAGGTTAAGGAGGAGGGTTTCAAGTTTGAGCCCAGTCTGGGCAACTTAGTGATTAAGCAAGATCCTGTCTCAAAGTGAAAAACAGTCTGGGGATGTAACTGTAGCTCATTGCAAAGGTCCTGGCTTCAGTTCTTACTAACACACACAAACACACACAGACAGACACACACAGACACAGATACAGACACAGACACACACACACCCTCTTCCTGAAGGTAATCCTAGTAGCAGAGCCAATATCCTGATATTTTTAGTGATGGACCTGAACCACAGGAAGACTCATTATTGTCCATTCTGTTAAAACAAGAAAATTACTATGCATCTTAGGAAAAGTTTGATCAAAGTGTGAAAAACTGATTTTTTTAAGGCAGGGTCTCACTATGTAGTGAAAGCTGGCTTTGATCTCACTTATGTAGCTCAGTATGGCCTCAAATTAATGGTGATTATCTTTTTTTTTCAGCACAGGGAACCAAACTTACAGCCTTGCACCTGCCAGACAGGTACTTAAGCCACTGAGCCAAACTCCCAGCCCTAGTTTCTTGAGGCAGGGTCACACTATGTAGCTCAGGCCAGCCTTGCACTTGTGTTGTAGCCCAAGCTGGCCTTGAACTCACAATGCTCCACCTACCTCAATCTCCCGAGTGCTGTGATTAAAGGCGTGCACCACCACACCTGGCTTAATGGTGATTATCTTGCCTCAGCCTCCCAAGTGTTGGGATAACAGATGTGCATCACCACACCCAGCTCAAAAAATGGTTTACAGCAATCTCCAGTTATATGAAAAAGATAATTAGAAAGCTCTTTGTTTTGAATAAACCCAGGGTTTTCAATAAGGTTTATCAAGGTCGGAGAAACAGCATGCTCTACTTCCCAGTTTCTCTTGCAGCTAGGTCAGCCATGAGACTGCATATACTCAGGGGAATGGGAGACAGAAGTAAGGGGCATCTCATTCTGATATGGCACATAAAAATCATCTTCTTTCTCTACTCCAGTTTGTTGGTGTGTTGTTAATATCCAGGGAAGCCAGAAAAACCATGCGTTGGACATAACATGGCCCCACTCAGTCTGGGTCCTGTCCTTTGTCTTTCCTTCAGACTGTCTGAATTTTTTTGTAAGCAAGTAATTTTCATTTTATCCACATTTTGAAAAAAATGGGATTTATCTTTACACCTGAAATCATTATTTTTTGATTACAGTATAATACAGTCCCACGTTTTTGTTCCGGGAATCCTTAAGATCTGTGCAGGAAGTCTGACTTCGTTTGTGTATAATCTCTTTGCTATGAAAACACGGTGGCATCGATATGGTGACTGTTTTGGCATGGTGTCATGTCCAGTGACTGAATCCCCCAGGAAGCCTGGTTTTCTAGGATAGTCACTCGGTTTGGTCTTGAATGGGGTCTCAGTTGCACATCTTAGGACTTCCCTGAGCTAATTAAAATCTTTTATGTCTTATGGCATAGTTTTTTAGTTTTCTCTCAATTTGTACCCTCCATACCTCTTAAATTTATTCCAAGTGTCATTCTTTATATGTAAAGAGATACTGTTGCTTTTGCATAGGATTAGATGAATTTTGCAAGTCTATATCTGGTAATGTGAGTGACTCTTTTGAAGGTAACTATGCAAAATAACAACCTTAGTTATGTTCCTACCACCTTGTTTTGCAAGCCTGTATTGTTATTGTTTTGGGCTCTCTGTTATTGTTATTAATTAGTCTCTTTTCTTTCTTTTTTTTTTTAATTTGTGATGTTTTGTTTTGTCTTCCCCTCTAACACAGAAAGGATAGATGTACATGTGTAGGCTTATACAAGCCTAGAATTTCTCCTAAAGAGTTTACAAGAATTGATTTACTTACGGGTTGTGGTATGAACAGCTACTTTGAAGAAAATGAGACTTTATGGTAGCCATTGCTTATTTTCTATCATCTTTTTGTGAAGTCCAGTAATGCTTATATCCTTTGTTTTGATTGTTCTTAGTCTGTTCTGTATTATTTGATTTCAGTATGTGTGAAAGTGTGGACAGCTATTTTGAAGAGAACAAGATGCCTTACGGTAGCCTTTGTTGATTTTCCTATTGTTGGGTTTTGAAGGCCTGTAATGCTTTCATCCTTTTGTTTTTCTTGGTTTTATACTATTGTGTTTTGTTTGAATTCACTGTGTGTGAAGATATGGACAACTATTTCGAAGAAAACAAGAGATTTATGATAGCCACTGTTGATTTCCTGTTCACTTGTTTTGAAATCTTGTGTTGCTTGCATTGTTTTGTCCTGATCTGCTTTCTTCTGTTCTGTTCTGTTTTGTTTTATTCTCTTTAAAATAAAATAAAAAAAGAGATACTGTTGCTTTTGGAATATATTTTACATTTTTCACCATATTTTAGCTTATGGTTCATATATAGGGAAATTTTAGTGATTTAGGTAATTTGTTTTATAACTAGCTTCTTAGTAAATGTTCTGATTAGTTCTGATAGTTTGGCTGTTGATTTACTAAAGTTTTACATAGACTATCATATGGGAGTTATTTTTCCTTTCTAATAGTGACACTTTTTCTTTTTATTACTTTCTAGCCCTCATTTTCAAAGTATACAAAGCAAATTAAATAATAGCTGTAATATTGGCTATTTCTGCTTTTTTTATTTTAGCAAAGAAAAAACAGAAAAAAAGACATATATAACAAAGACAACAAGCAAAAGAGACAAACAAATGACTAGAGTAAATACACAACAGTAACATTGCAGGTTTACAAAATCGGATGATAGAAACTTGACAATGGTTGCAATATTGCGTATCGTTATCTTTAAAATGGTTACTTACATTAACAGATATAGACATGTAAAATTAATCTAATCATATGAGTATTAATTGTTCTTTCTCAATA
>RJWM01040159.1:0-15527 GCA_004363535.1 Dasyprocta punctata
TCAGCAACTGAGAACCATCATTCTTCCAGGGAAACTTGAGGAGTAACAAGAAGCATAGCCCCTCAAACAACATTGTCCACAACACCTTAGCAACAAGTGGGCTTTTGTAATACTTTTGTTTGTCCTTTTACATGAGTCCTTTTTTCATGCTTCTGGTGGTTGAACCTCTGTTTCCCCAAAATTCTGAGTTTTTTTTTTTGGTTTGTTTTTTAGCATACTAAGTAATGATTAGATTCAGTGACAAACTCGTTTTGTCCAGGTTCATAAGTGTCTGATGTACAAACTAGGTGCAGTGGTGTTAATTTGTAATCCAGTCACATAAACATGCACATCGATCTGCTATCGTCTTGGGCTGGATCTCAGGAGGTTTGGCTGTTTGACTTGGCGTGCTTTTACAAGGTCTCCTCCCAGAGAAAGGGAAAGTTCCCATTGTCACACGGTGGTAAGAATGTGAGAGTTGGGGGGAAAAAAAACCCCAAAAATCCCACAGCCAAACCTCCGTCTTCTACTATTTTTGGGACTTCTTCTAAATCTCTGGGCAGGAAGAGCTTAGGGTTGCCTCAGAATGGAGAAAGTGGCAGGAGACAGAGCCCAAGTTGCTCCCCCCTCGCTGATGTGACAGCGGCTCAGTCATCTCAGGACTCAAGTTGCTCAGAGCCCTGCCCTTTGGGCTGCTTGAAGGTCACACCAACTCCGGGGTGCTGGGAAGCAGCTCAGCGTCTGTATCTGCAGGTTCCCCGTGCACCAGAGCTTTTCCTACCGCAGTCTGGCTGTCTCCATACACCTACTGCTGGCCCTGCCCACAGACCCTCTTTGTGAGGTCAATTTCTTTACTGTTTTTGGTACTCTACTCTTTTTCTGTGTTTCCTTTGAAATTTGTCAGGGCCAGCTGGACATGGAGAATGTGGCAGGCCCTGGGGCCTTGGGGCCCTAAAAACCCAGGACCAGAAATCAGAACTCTTACTCCATGAATGGAATCCAAGCTAGAAAGGAGACTGTGGCTTATCCTGAGCAAGAAGCTGTGACCTCTCTCTCTCTCTCTCTCTCCTCTCCTCACCTCTCCTCACCTCTCCTCTCGTTTCTTTCTCATTCATTCTCTTTTTGCCTTCCTCTCTTCCTCCCTCCCTCCCTCTCTCCCTTTCTCCCTCCTCTCATTTCTCACTTTCCTTCCTTCCTTCTTTCCTTCTTTCCTTCTTTCCTTCCTTCCTTCCTTCCTTCCTTCTTTCCTTCTTTCCTTCTTTCCTTCCTTCTTTTTTCCTTCCTTCCTTCCTTCCTCCCTCCCTCCCTTCCTTCCCTCCTTCCTTGTTCTCCTTTTTTTCTTTGTCTGTAACCTCCAGGAGGAGTGAAAGATGAATGGCCCCTGCCCCTCCTCTGGGGTCCTAGGACCACTCAGAAGGGTGAAAGGACCTGATTTCTATGAGGCATCTGCTGGGGGCCAGGCATTCTAGCCCGATCATCCCTTTGAAACCTCACATGCATAGCCATAGAGACATTCCACACCCTGTTTTGCAGTGCAGCTTAAGGAGGTCAGTTTCCCTAGACCAGAGGGAATAAAGTCCTTTGGCATCCCTGCTTTCAGCCTCTCTGCCTTTAAATGTATATGCTGTAGAGGAGAAGGTGTCATTTCCACAATGCTCTTCATCTCTAGGAAATCTCTTCATCTCTGCTCCTCTCTGACCTTCTGTTTCTTCATCTGCAAAATAAAGTCCTGATGTTCAATCTCTCTGAACTTAATACTTCAATGTTTCATACTCTCTTCTTAGTCCTCACGTTAGCTCTCCCTTTCTAGCTTTCTGGAATGTTAGGGTACATCCCAGTGAGCCATGGGCTGTGGAGCTAATGGGGAATATGATAGACACGACTAGGTATTGTAGGACAAAATGGTGAATGACTTTGAAATGGATCCAAAACATGACCTCGTGTCTTTATCAGAAAACTAGGTGTTTCTACAAGGCCTCTGTGCTTCCCATTGCCTATGAACGTTTCAAAACTGTAAATTGTGGATAACTTGGAGCTGTGAAAATAGTTGTTGCCTATAGAGATGCAAAGGAAGTTTTCTGGTGGAAATGTCATTGACTGACCACACCTCCTGTGGAACAAGCCTGTTCAGTTTGGTTTGTATATACTGTAGGTCCTTCTTGGAATTCTTTTTTGAACCAGTTGCTGTATCTTACTATTTCTCTCACAAATTAGTGAACTCAGTAAAAATTTTCACTATGCATTTGTTGTATAGTTTGATAAAAGTCATGATTATACTCTTAGAAATTATCCTTTATCAATATGTAGCTAACTACAACTTGTGTATGCTTGGGACTGCTGACAAACGAGGACGAAAGTGGGTGTCAACCTCCCTCTGTTCTTCCTGCCTAGAGGCTACTTTTCTAGTCCAAACCATTTTCTTCATAGTGCTCATATGTCTTCTGCTTTTTCCTAGGGTCCCTGGGATTCCCTTTGGGCTCCTGAGATCCTCTGCATTGCCTGGAAGGGAGCCATTTTGCTAGCTCCCTACTGCTAAGAGATCCTAGAAGCTCTGGAAGCCACCTCCTGACCTCTGTGGTCAGATTTGGCCTTTCATAATGGGACACAGAACTGTCTACTATGGGGTAGTGATGAGGGTTTCATCACATCACACGTATGTCTGAGTACACTCAGACACAGATATTCCAGGAACCAGCTGAGATGGTCACTCAAGGGGCTGGTGCCCTGTGCCTGCTCTTGGCTCACTGGTGAAAACTGGGGTCTCCCATCCCCTCCCACCATGGGCCCTTAGCAAGACTGGTAGAGCCCTGTATCTAGTGAAGATAAAATCCAGACTACAACAGGATGTCATGAGTCCCTGCTTCTAGGAGGTGATGGGAATTTCTGAGGCTCTAGTCTTTCTCGTGGTGGTCTTTTCCAGGAGTCACCTGGTTTTCAAAATGGACTTACACCCATCCTGACTGGACCCCTGCTTAAACTAGGTAGGAGATGTTTGATTGTGCTCCACATACTCACCAGAGAGATGTTGGCCAGAGTGGGAAAGTGATTTGCTCAAGGGGATTGTGGCAGGAACAGCACTCAAGCCAAGACAGAGCCATGCCCAGTACTGATAACTGCATGCTTCACTCTGCCCTAGGCTGTCAGCTCTCACTTTGGCTGTTTGAGAAGTTTGTGCCTTTATTCAAAGACCGATGTGAATGAGTGAGTGAGTGAGTGAGTGTGTGGGGCTTGTGGGCTCTGTTCCTCTCTCCAGTCTCTCTGTCTCTCTGTCTCTGTCTCTGTCTCTCTCTCTCTCTGTCTGCCTCTCCTAGTATCAGAATACAATTAACTGCAGGTGACAATTGATAGTACAATTGTGGGACAAAAGCACAAAGGTGAAGACCGAATAAGCCTCTGGGCACAGTGAACTATTAACCTATGTAGCATGGTATATTTCAACAAAGCTGTCATAAGAACCTGGTAAAACCACAAAAGCAGAATGTTTGCATAAAATGAGAAATTACCACAAAGAAAAAAAATAAGCCCTCTCGCTTCATCTGCTTGTAGTTGATTTAAAGCAACCCAAAGTATAAATAAGTTGAAGGGCAAAATATAAGATAAACAATAGGAAACAGGGAGATAGATCTTTTGCAAATGGGCAACAGACCTAGAGATGGAGGGAGGGAGAGGAGAGGGGAGGGAAAGGGGAAATAAAAAGAATGAAGTTATGTAATGTACATGGACCAATTTCACCCAGTAGTTGTAATCATTATGTATACTGCAAGCATATATACAAACAAAAAATTCACTACTTTTGGAGGTCATACACCTGGGCAATACATTATTAGTTCCCGCCAGCTTTGCTGCAGATAATACCTCTGACTCTCAAGCTGTGATAACAGCTGCCTGGGTTACTTCCCAGGGACTTGAAAGCCACTTGTGCTGAGAATACTGACTTCTCCTTTGTGCCCACAAGAATCTGATGGATGTTCAAAATGGCATAAAGGATTGGCATCTCTGTCTTCATCTTGTGTCTGTGTCTCCATTGCTGAATTTTGCATCAGATCTGAATCAGTTCTGCACATAGACATGTTCATCTTTCAAAGTACATTTTGTGTGAAACTATGATACAGGATTAGCTTGGCCTATTGCTCATTGTGGCTTGCATGTTTTTCTTCTGGCCTACTTGTCATTTTTCATCAATTCAAGTTTTGAAAGTCCTTCAGCCCTATCACAAGGCCAGGACATTTATGCAGGACAATGACATCAGCTCTGAAGTAACTCAGCAGTCCCTGAGCTGTGTTGCCCACTTGCTGCTCACCAAGTGCAAGCCAAGTGCTTAGTGCAGGATGATGGGGCCAGCTACACCAACAGCCTCCAGGATAAGTTGACCATGACCGTTTGATGGTCCAAGTGCATCACAAAAAGAAACATCTTTTGAAATCATGCCTCTGGCCAATGAAAATCATCAGACATAATCCCACTCTAGCAAATCAATAAAAACCTGTGTTTCTTTGCCCTGTGGGTGGAAGCTTGTTTACTCTCCCCACCAATTGCCCACTCCTTTCAGCCAAAGCCTCAGTTTGGTTGCAGTCTTTCCTTCTCCTCTAATAAAGCTCTGCCTGTGCAGGAGTGCATGTGCTTGCAGGTGTGGTCCAGTTTCTTCTCTACCATCTCTAGGTCAATAGATCCCATCTCCAGCATCACAGGTGCCAGAAAACCTGATTTATGGTGACTTAGTAATTTGGAATTTCTCTTGTATAAACAAGAAGATACTGTGCTCAACCTCAGAGCCAAAGACTCTATGATTTTTAAGCCCTGTCTAGAAAGGTAGTTACCAGTCACGAGTGGTTAAATTTAAATTTAGATGAATTGAAATGAAAGAAAATTGAAAAAGAACCCAGTGCTCAGTCATACTGGCTCGTAGGGAAGGTACTGGGTCAGTGGAGACACAGATGTTCCCATGTAACACAGAAAGTTCTAGTAAACAGGCAGTCATCTGTTTTCTGCAAAGAGAGAAGGGAGGGGTGATGATACTAGCTATGTTTTTATTTTATCAAGAAAGACAATCCTTTCCAGAATTTTTTAAAGACTGCTGCCAATATCTTACCAACATGTCACATGTTCATCTTAACTTCCAGGGAGAGTGGCATACCAAGAATCTTGAACAGGGCTGGGTATTTTGTGGCTCCAAATAGAATTGGGATTCAGGGAGCAAGAGGGGGCAGATATTGGGCAGGGAGCTCTGCACTGGGAGAGGCTTTTATTTGCCTGACTGCTGTGACTTCAAGCTCCTCTTCCTGCTCGGTGTGCTCCTCCAGCCCATGATCATTCCTATATGTGCTCTTGTATTCCTCCTCTCTCTCCCTAGGAAATTTCAATTTCTTCAAACAGCAATGACAATAACTTCCACTACTACCACCACCACCACCACCACAACAACAACCACGAAGCAAAGCAAAAATAAAAATTCTCAGGCAAGGTGTTTTTGGGCAGCATGCTTGCTAGAAGTTTGGGGGAATTGAAGGGGCCTTATATATCATGTTAATGGGAAGCATGTAATGCTAACATCACTCTGAACCATACCACTGTGTAGTGTTTCTCTTCTCAGCATCTCTACTTACCCATTCCTCGACCTCCCAACTCCCTTCATTTTATTAAGCTGGCGATTTAGGCTGATGCTGCAGGTCATGTGGGATGAGTGGAGTCCACCTCTGCATACCCCCAAAGCTCTGCAGAGAGCTTAGTGGTCTTCTCTGACACCTCTCCCCCTTTCCTTAGTGCAAGAGAACCTATCAACTTTGCCAGGTCAAGAGGGCACAACACAGATTTATTTTCTCTCTGAACAAAAATGACATCACCTGTCATGGAAAGCAGGCACAACCAAAGCTAATTTGGGTTTTAAGTATTTTTTTCTTCTATTGCCTTCATATGCAAAATTTACAGGGTTGAACACTGAAAGAAACAATTGATGAAGAATTTTGGTTAAGAACCAGGGGTTTACAGACTTTTAAAGAAATAAAATGAATGAAGTATTCTTAATTTTGGAGGCAGACTGAGCCAGGAGTAAGATCCGAGTAGGTGCTAATGGGCCTGTACATTTAACCTCTCTGGACTTTCAGTTTTGCTGTCTGTGCGATGAGAGGTTTGGATGAAGAAGGGGTCCGTGAATCACAGGCTGTTTGTGTATGTAACCCTCAAACTAAGAGTACTTTCTACATTCCTAAAGGGCTCAGTAACAGTAGAACAAGAAGAAGATTTGGCAGAAACTGGACATGACCCGTCAAACCTGGCATAGTTACTGTTTGGTCCTTTACAGAAGGACTTTGGCTATCCCTGGATTAGACAAGGCCTGAAAATTTTCCCAAATCTTATGGTCTAGAAGTCTGGGTCTTAGTGGGCTATTAAGTGCAGGGCTTTGGTGACCTCAAATAATGACAGTGGTTACCTTTCTTTCTGGGATCTCTCCATCCCTATGTCTGAAGTGAAACTGAAGGGAGAATGACTAATCAGGGCCAGTGCAGAAGCTGGGAGATGATGGTGACTTTACAGTAAACTTGCTGACGTGGAGAACAGTTTCCCTCAGCAGGTGAGCAGTGGCACCCACGTCAGATCCTGGAAACTGTGGGGCAGCGTGCTCTGCCTTTCCAGCCGCAGTGGGCAGGCAGCCCATGCACAGTTGGCAGAGCCAGCTTCCCGGAAAGACGGAAGCTGAAGGCAGAATGGCTGGGGACAGGTGTCCACAGCTGTGTCTACAGTCAGCTGGCACTGTGGGCATAAGGCCTCTGCTGAGATGGGTGGGTGTGAGGGAGTGGGTGAGGAAACTGAGTCATGTTTGCTCCTCCATGAAGGTATGGAGGTCTTGGATGCTGCCCTGACTTTGTATCTATGCTCTTGGCCTCTTGCTATACTGCTCTGGTATCTTGGGGCCTGGAAAGCCAGTTGTACGGTGCCAGGCTTGGTGCCCTCACTTCTGTTCATCCTGGGGTGACTGTGGGCGAGTCACTTCACTTCTCCAAGATTCAGTTTTCTAGACAGTGAAATGGTGCTAATGAGGCTTCATCTATAGATCTTCTTGGGTTATTGGGAAGATAAAATGAAGTATGAGTTAGGTATCCATTACTCAAAATATTTGGAACCAAAAGTGTTCCAGATTTTTTTTTTTTTTTTGATACTGGGATCAAACTTATGACCTTGTGTTTGCCAGGCAGGTGTTTATACCACTGAGCTAAATCCCTGGCCCATGATCTAGATTTTGGAAACTTCTGAATCTTGGAACATTTTCATGAACTTTACCAATTGAGCCTCTCTAATCTAAAAGCTCGTTCCTAAATCTGAAACTTTTGGAGAATCATGTTGGTACTCTTACAAGTTTCAGATTTTGGACTTTTGGATTTACAATGCTCATTCCTTATTATATGGAAAATGAGTTACAAGCATAAAGGTACTGTAAAGCCTCCAAATTTCAAGTAGAGTTACTTAAAAAAAAGCCATTTATTGAATACTTCCTATGGGATAGGTGCCCTGGTAAGCTCTTTGCATAGTTCGTTCACTGAACCCTCACAACAGACTCTGGATTCATCTTCTTACCCCGTTTGTGGATGAGGAGTCTCTGGCTCAGGTGCCTTCTGCAGCACTGGGCTCTAACTGGCATACATGTGGTACAACAGCTCTTGCTCCTGATCATTTTTCTTTCTTTCTTTTTTTCGTGGCACCAGGGATCAAACTCACAACCTCACACCTGCCAGACAGGCACTTAAACCACTGAGCCAAACTCCCGGCCTGATCATTTTTCAAGATTTGGAAGGCTAACGCACTCCCAGAACTGATGCTCTCAGGTAGCTCTAAAGATTCTTGAGTTTTTTTCACCTGACTCCTTCATTCTCTTTGTGAGAACAGCTAAAATTGCTTTAGACTGGACTTATGTTTGCTGTGCCATAGAATTTTATCTTGGCTCCTGACTAATTACACAGAGGAATGTTCCTACTAGAGCTCCTGACCAGAGCATCTAACTACCTAGCAACACTAGAGCCAAGAAAAATGTTTTCAGGAAATAAAAAAAATCGATCTGAAGCCTCAAATATGATAATAGCAATGAAGGAACAGGGTATGGGATGGGCTTTCAGTGTTGGACTTGGAGTGCTATCTGTGCTGCTAGAGATTTCAGAATCCTTTGATTTATATCTTAGCTCTCACACTGCTAATTTACATCTCTTTCTTGCTTGCATTCTGTATAACGCTGGAATGAACTCACTTTAGAATTCAGAGCTGGCCAGTCATACAGAGTTTTGAAAATTCTTTTATTTCTATCATCAGAAGCTTCCAGAGGTCTGGATAATGAAATAGATGTTGTCTAGAGGTGGAAACAGAGGCCTAGGGAGCTAAATGACTTGCTTAGCGTCACATAGTTACCACCGAGCAGAGGCAGGATTCCTGAGACCCGCTGCCCTCTCTGCCACTGTGGACAGCAGTGGAACCCACTTGAAGCAGCTGTCTCTCTGCTTTAATCATGTTTCCTCTTTTGAACTTCACAGCAACCTGAAAAGTAGGCTTTTATTATCACTGCAGTTTTACAGATGAGGAAACCAAGAATTAAGACAGCTTCCCACTTTGTCCAAGTCTACTGGGCCAATTAGGGGCAGAAGCAGGATTTGAGCTCAGTTTTACCTGACCTTGGAGCCCTTTCTCCTGCTCACTGTTGTCTATGCTGTCAATGGCACAGCCGGGGAAGGCTTAGATGAGGCTGGGGGAAGGAATAGGGTATTTTGCCTGTGAAACCCACTGGGATTTCACCAGTTCCACTGGAGAGCCAGAGAATAGTCTGGTTGGGGAACTTCTGGCAGGTTTGATGGTCTAGATAGGTGTACCCAGCACTTTCATGCTCAGGAAATTTGTATGCACTAAAACCACTGAAAGGATAGTCTACACACAGCCTACCTGGTCAGTCTGGGCAGGTGATGTGTTTGCGTGCATGCATGGAATGTTTCCCTTTTTCTTAGCTCAGAATTCAGGAATTAAAAGCATTTGTTAAGCATCTCCTGTGTACTTTGAGCTCGCAGTAAGCGAAAATGCGTATTTATTATCTTTATTTTAAACCAGAAGAAGTGGGGGCCTGGAGAAGCATAGCGACTTGCCCAAGGTCACAGGGCTGGATTTGCACTCAGGTCTGTCTGGTTTTGAATCACTTTACCTGCTGCCTTTTCATTCAGCCTAGGGCCACTTCCGTTTCAAGTGGCACTTGCTGCTTTATTTCTGAACTGACTTGCTCCCAGCCTCGTGTTTGGGAAAGTCCGTGTGGGGCCCAGAGCTGAAAAAAGTCAGTTCCCAGAGACCAAAGTTCTGGTCCTGGCTATGAGCTCTGCTGGGGTCTGGCTGCTCTTGTTTTCTAGAGCTCGTTCCCTTGCCAGCATCTGTGTGACCCAGGTGGGCTTTCCCCAGGCGATGCTGGTCTCGGTAGCTGGTCAGTGCCCACCACCTCTCACACGTTTCAATGGGACATGTTTAAATCCAGTGCTTCATAGGGGCTTCCCCTGCAAGGCGACCTTGCCATGACCTTGGCCCTTACTATGACCTTGGCTCTACATTTCCTTTCTCTGGACCTCAGGGTCCCACCTGGTCATGGAGCAGGTTTTTAGAGCAACCCTAAGGGAATAATTTGGAGACTTTGTGACTTCAGTGTAAAATGTTAAGTTCCTACTTTGCCTTTTAAATTTTGATCTGTTAAAAGACTTAAAATATTATAAGACATCCAAAATGAAACAAAACAAAATGACAACAATGAAAAACTCTTTCAAATCTTTTTTTGGGGGAATTGCACTTTTTTTTTCTTTATAGTGTGACCCATGTCCAAGTATAATTGCTTATTCTGTCCTCCATTCCTGTTCCCCCAGGAATGGGGACGATAGACTGCATTAACTCTGGAGCAACGGCTCCTAATGCAGCACATTGTCTCTCTGCCATGGGCTTGAGCTAAACTCCTCCTGGCATATAAGAATGAAGACATATATTTTCCACCCAGGGGACTGTCTGCTTCTGTGACGAATTTTATCCCTTTCCCTCTCACAATGCTCAATTCACGGACAATTTCAAAAGCTCCTTCAGAGAGAAGCCGATTAGCCACCTGGCAGCCGAGCTTTCTTTTTGAATCAGCTTTGGATGCTGCAGCCCAAGGAAAAAGATTGCTCCCTTTGCTGTACAGGATGCCTTTTCTTTTTCTGTCTGATTTTGTCCCAAGCATCCTTCTCCTCTTTGCTGCCCCATCCTCACCTGCCTCCCAACCAGAAGCATGGATTTAGGGTGGAACAGGAGACATCAAACCTGGAAGTGTCTTACCAGTTGTAAGGAGAGCTGCAAGGGTGGAGTCTTTGGTTCCATTCTTGGCCACTTTGTCCCTTTGGATTGCTTGGTATGTCCCGGCCCAGAGTGAGGTACTTTTTCCCCCTTCATCTCCACTGAAATGTCAAAATCAGTTGCCTCTTCTTTGTGCCCACCTGAGCTCTGGAGGTTTGCAGAGAAGCCTGAAGTTACACTTTTTGTCCTCAGGGAATGTCCCCTCGAGGCGAGCAGATCTGATTGGAAAAAAACTGCAGAGCTGACCAAGAGGGTCTGCTGAGGCTGCATCAAAATCATTAACACTGTGCCTGTCCTGCCCACAAAGGTGGGGCCCTGCTCTTCCTGGTTTGTGCTAACCAGCTGGGACTTTTCAGATCAAAACCTATTTTAGCTATTTGGCCCTCAGGAGACCACAAGAGAGTCTGGTAAAATCCACTTTCATAGTATCTTGGCCTTGCTCAAGAACACCCAGTCATACCTCTTAACGGTTTTCTCTTCCTGTGTTACAAATTACCCTGAACCTAGTAGCTTATTAGAACAATAAATCCTTATTTTGTATGCAACATTTGGAGTCTGGAAATTCGGGAGCAAATTAGTTGAGTGGTTTTGGCCTCAATAAAGTGTGATCTCTTACCTCAGCAGTGGATGTAGTGTCATTAACAAATAGGATAGCTAGCTAAGACTTGTCTTACCAGCTTTGGGTATAAGCCTGGCCATAAAAATTATTAGGAAATTGGGGCTGGAGATTTAGCTCAGCAGCCCAAGCGCCTGCCTGACAAGCATGAGGTTGTGAGTTCAATCCCTGGTACCAAAAACAAAACAAAACAAAACAAAAATTATTAGGAAACATATTTGAAAGCAATAAGCCATAAAGAATATGTCATGTGGATATATTCAGTCTATCCTGAGATACTAAATATTTCCAGGACTGTGACATTCCTGTGTGTCCTTTTCTTGTTGCATCCTCCTTGTGGCCACCTCCTTACTCAAGAAGGCGGTGGGTCCTTGAATGAGATCTTTATCTTTCCCAGTTATCTTGCTTATCCTTTTACCCTACCATCCTGCCTGTGTCCGTAAGCACTGCTTTGCAGACTTGCAAGTCATGCCATATCATTTTGCTACAATTTGATTTTGTTCTTTCCGGACATGTTCTTTTAGGTGTGGATCTGTTTTATATTTTCATCTGTTTTTCATGCTATGTGCTACTTCACCATGTGGCAACACCATCATTTATTTTTTCATCCTCGTGTTGATGGGTACTTTGACTGTTTAACATTTCTTTCAGATTAACTGCAGAAGCTCTTCCTATGTGGGTCAACAGGAAGTTCCTGGCTCCTCCTTAAGGCTCCATCCTACCCTTAAGATGTCCAGGAACCTTGATGACTGTCTGAGTCCGTAAAGGGTTATTCTATTCAATCAGTTCTGTTGAGCCAGTCTGTGGCTGCCTTGGATCCCCCGAGTTAGCTGGTGACATTGCTCAAAGTTTGTGCTCTTATCCTCTGACACAGAGGCAACCCCAGAAGAACAACAGGGGCTGTGAGTGTGACCCAGAGACTGAACAGGGGGCACCGTTGGTCCTGAGTGGTGTTGCTGTAGCTGGGCACAGGGACGGAGACTCCTTGACCACTGTCCCAGTAGCCTAGAAAATGCTGGTCAAGATAAAGCCATCCATAACCAATCAGCAATCTTTTTGACCCTGTGAAGTTGAAGTACTGCTGTAAGACCCCTGGAGAAGAAGTAGGGGTGGCTTCATTTTCAGCAGTAAGGTCTCAGCCTTTACATTTTAACTTCTTCATCTGTAAAGAGTGTTACTCACATGACAAAGACAGTCATCACCACTGGGTGTTCAGATGGAAGCAAACTCATTGGGTTAGGGTGCCTACCCTGATTGACAAGGCCTCTTTCCTTTTGCCTCTTTAGGCAGGCATTCTCACCTGGGTTTCCCTGTTGGGCACCAGTTTAGCCTAGACAGCATCTCACATGGAAGTCATAGCCAAAAGACTACTCTTGGGACAAGCAGACTTGGGCTTCAACCCCACTCCTCTTCTGTCCTAGCTGTGTGATCTTCTTTGTGTCCCTTAACCTCTCTGAGTCTCAGGTTCCCCATCTGTAAGAACAAGGTGAATGTGTGTCTCCATAGAACTGCTGTCAAGATGAAATGAGGCAGTGAACTAGAAGGAGTTTGAGAAGGTGGTGTGGGGAGGGTGAGGGTCTCTATCTTTGGAGGCAGCGTGCTCTGTTGTCAATGGCTCTGACTTTGCAAACGTCAGACTCAAGGCCTGCTGCCCCACAACCCTCTTGAGTGTTCTAAAAGCAGACAGACTCTGGACAAGCTTTTGTGAATTTGAAGATTCCTAGCATCAAATGTCAAAATATCCCTGAGTCTTCACCTGAAAACTTTTCCTTAGTTCCTCTAAATATGACTTCATTTTCACAATTTCCATAAACAAAAGAAGGTTGTACAATACAAACTGTTTACAAAGGTATAGAATGCCATATGTTTCTAAGGTGATGTTAATGATACCATGGATTTTTATCACATTGGTAAGAGTGACAATCTTCCCTATTGGGGACTGAGATAATTGGTAATTTTTATGTCCCTGTCTTAGTTACTTTTTTCTCATTGCTGAGACAAAATACTGACAGCCAAAGTTATGGGAGGAAAGGTTTATGTAGCTTACAGTTTGTGGAGGTTTCAGTCCATAATCAGCTGGCTCCAAAGCAGGGTGCCATGGCACAGGGGCAACACTGCAAGGCAGCAGGAGACAGCAAAAGAAACAAGAGCAAGAAGAGGGAAGAGCAAGCCTCTTTTCCTCCTTTATATTGTATGCAAGCTACCAGCTCTAGGGCGGGTATAACACTCACACTATCTTTGTGCCCTCCTCTTGCACAGTCTTGGGATGTTTACGAAGTGAGGACCCTGGCCCCCTGCTGAGTTCCTTAGTTAAGCTTTTAAACTTCTCTCAAATTAACACAACGCATCAGCC
The DNA here is from genome assembly GCA_004363535.1 of Dasyprocta punctata. Lineage (NCBI taxonomy): Eukaryota > Metazoa > Chordata > Mammalia > Rodentia > Dasyproctidae > Dasyprocta > Dasyprocta punctata. The sequence goes on from RJWM01040159.1 coordinate 13,278, forward strand.
ATTATAGTCCCGAAATCCGGTGAATAGCTTTTAGTCCTCACCTAATTCAATTTCTCATCTAACTGTACTTTTTTCTTTTTTCCTCATAGTTTCTTCTCAGCTGTCTCTTCATATCAGTCTCAAGCATTGTAATCCTTGGGAAGCATGTTCTAGGCTTTCGTTTTTCTTCTCTGTCCTCACAGAATTCTAGGAAGCTCATTTTAGCTTATATTTGCCAGTGGCTTGCTGGGGTTTTAGCTCAGTGGTGTAAGTGCTGGCCTGGCAGGTGGGAGCTTGTGAGTTTGATCCCCGGTACAAACAAACAAACAAAAAAGACAGTGGCTTCAATTACTTATCACACAATGATGACTTCCAGAGTTATCCAGTGCAGGTTTCTTCTCTAGGGGTCAGGTCTAGAATTCAGTTGCCTGTTGAACACCTCGTTGCCATTGTCTTGTGGGTATATCATTCTTCAGGAGTTCAAAACAACCCTCTCTTCCCCATCCCAACCTCCTTTATTCCTCTGACAGTTTCACAGTGAATGTCGTACTCTATTTACTCCATTGCTCAATCCAGAAACCCAGGGATTATTCTTGACCTCTTTCTTGCCTTTTGTCTCTTAAATAAATACCCATCAGCTCTGTCAATTACTTTTTTCACCATTCCCATTGCCACTAATCCGTCTAAGACATCAATAACTCATTTATTGCAATAGCCCCTTACCTACTTTCTCTGTCTTCAATATTGCCCGCTTCTAATTCAGTTTTTACACTGCAACCAGAGAGATCTTTCTAAAGTACAGTCAGATTATGGAGATTTCTGTCATGTCAACCCCCTATGCTTCTCCTGTCATCAACCCTCTGGAGGCCTCATGGACGGAGAGGATGCCATGGGGGCACTGAATAACTAGCACTAAACCTGCGGGGAACTCTTGGGAGGAAGGACATGCTATTTGGGATGTGGAGGGAGTGTGAAACAGAGGCAGAGGGTTTGAGGAGCCTCCTCAGGGAGCAGATATGATTCTTGTTCTTTCCACTCATCCACAGTTTGCCCTGGAACACTGATTCATAACTGTGAGTTGGAAAACTACAGGGGAATTTTGAGTTATCATGACAGTTGAAGCCAGGAGCAAGCAATGGGTAATCGCTATGGTCTAAATTGTGTATCCAGTTTTATATGGAAGTTCTAACCACCACTATCTCAGAATATGAATGCATTTGAGATGGACTGTTTAAAAAGATAATAGAGTTAAAAGCAGCCCTTAATCCACCATGACTGCTATCTGTACATGAAGATGAAGATTCAAGAATTGCAGAAGAAAAGATGTGAAGACATATGGAGGTGAGCAGGTATAAGAGAGGGGCCTCAAAAGGGACCAGCCCTATACACCATGATCTCAGACTTCAAACCACCCAAACTACAAGAGAGAGAGATTGTTACTGTAGTTTGCTATGGCAGCCCCAGCAAATCATTAGAGAGGTGTGAAGACTGGAAGAGAGAGGGAAGCTATCATTACTTACAGGTCTCATGATCATCTACATAGAAAGCCAACCAAATCAGCAGACTCTCCTTTAGGACTAATAAGAAATTTCAACAATATTGTCAGATGCAATATCAAATACTAAAGCAGATATCTCTTCACCAGCAAAGGTGAATCATAAAACATATATAGAAATCAGTTTGTCAAGGAGCCCTCTATGGGGGAAAAATTTAAATTCAGTTAAAGAACATGAAAGGACATTTTGAATAAATGGAAAGATATTCCACATTTGTGATGGAATAACACTCTACCAATGTTGATTCTTTTCAAATCAGTGTATATATTTGGTTCAGTTGAATGGGAATTTCAGATGGTTATGCTGATAAACCCGATAGATTTAATTATGACATGAATAAAGGTCCATAAAGAGTTAAATCAACTTTTAAAAGGAGGAAGGTCTTGTATTTTTTGTGTCCTAGATATTAATATACATTGCAAATCATGGTCCTAGATGAGTTGTGTGGTTCAGTTGAAGAGACTGGGGATCTCAGGGATATAATGTATATGTAGATTTTGAGACTTTTTTTTTTTAATTTAAGAGAAAATAGATACAGAAGCTAGAAATAAAAGTCAAAAAAGACAGACAAGCAACAACAACAGATCTGATATGATAACATTGTAGGTTTACACACTGAGGTGGTTGAAGTTTGGCAGTAGTTACAATATTGCATATCATTACCTTCCTAGGGGTTGGGGATATTGACAGATATAGACATGTAAGATTCATCAAT